>CM075430.1:7251455-7448673 GCA_037832385.1 Rhizophora apiculata | reverse complement strand
AACAACTCAAAAGTAGCAAAGAGAACTTACAGAAGCTTGAAATGATAGGAGAAACAACTTCTGGAAAAGGAGAGAAGAATGTAGAGAAAGGGTAGCAATCTGAGGCTGCATTGGCTAAAGAAAATGAGAATGTGCCACAGAAGTTGAAAGAGAAGGTTGTGACTCAGAAGAAGATAGCTGAGAATAAAGAAGATCTGAAGAAGTAACCTAGGGTGGCAAACAAGAAGGAAGAAAAGAAAGTCAGGCAGCAAAGGGCTACGGTTGAACAGAGGAAGGAGAAGAAGGTGACTAAAATGGAAGTCACACAAGCAAAGAAGCCAGCTACTTTGCCTACACCGCAAGTGATGAACAGAAGAAGACAAGCAGTGATCAGACCCAAGAAGAGGCAGTTTTAAGGTCATTGCCTTTATTGTGGAGTTTGGGGTCATAAAGCGAGTAACTGCTGGTGGAGAAGGCCAATATATGTCTCCAACTTGAGAAAATACGATGCTGCATACAGGGGGAGACAATATAGATTTCAGAAGAGAACACATGTCGTGAGTTCTTGCACATACTGTAAAAGGCAAGGACACGCTGACAAGGATTGTTGGTGGAAGCCCAAACCAATGGTTTCAAAGAACAAGTTTGTTATATTGGCAGACTTGGAACAGTGTGAAAGGTGCGAGCAGGATGGCCATAATGCCAAGAGATGCATGACACTTCTCCCTGAGCAAGAGAAGGCACTCAATGGCACAGTGAAAACAAGTAGTGCAATCAAAGCTGAGAAAAAGGAGAAAGCTATCTTCCAGCCAGTTCGAAAGAAGGAATATAAAGCTAAAAGGGAAGTGGCTAATATAGTTGAAATCACACTCAAAGCTGACTGCAATTGGCAATGATGATTCACTCAACATCAATGGTCAGGGGTCAGTAAAGATTGGAAGAGGAAAGCTGAAAGATGTTCTGCACATTGAAGGACTCAGATATAATTTAGCATCTGTCAGTCAGCTATGCAACGAAGACCATAAGGTAATATTCACAAAAACAGGTTGCTAGGTAAAGAGTAAAGAAGGCAATACTGTTGCAGCTGGGAAGAGAACAACTGGAAATTTATATGCAATTGATGAGGACAAGACAAGCAACTGTTTACTCACCAAAGAAGAAGAAAATCAACTTTTGCATAGGAGGCTGGGACACCAGTCACAGAAGAACATGAGGAAGCTGACCACTACTTATGCAATCAGAGATATTCCTGACCTCAGGAGAGAGAGAGAGTATGTTTGCTCAGCATGCTCTAAAGGAAAACATGTCAAAAAGCAGTATAAGACCAAAGAGTTCAGTTTTGAAGCAGTGCTTGACATTGTGCATACTGATTTGTGTGGGACGATGAGAACAAAAGGATTGAATGGTGAGAGGTACTTCATCTGATTTGTCAATGATTATTCCAGAAGGACCTACATCATGCACCTCAAACACAAGTCAGAAGTTTTGAAATGCTTCAAGAGATACAGAAGATTGGCTGAGAATGAGAGTGGAAAGAAGATCAAAGTATTGAGGTTAGATCAAGGCACTGAATTCACAAATGGAGCTTTTGAAGATTACCTTGAGAAGCATAGAATTCACCATCAGATGGCAGCAGCAAGAACACCTCAACAGAATGGGGTGGTAGAAAGGAAGAATAGAGCTGTGGTTGAAATGGCAAGAACTCTACTGCTGAAATCTAAGCTTTACACAAGATTTTGGATAGAAGCAACATTTACAGCCGTACACCTACTGAACAAAGTTCTACTAAGGCCCAATACTGATAAGACTCCATATGAGCTATGGAGTGGGAAGAAGACAACAGCCAAGTATCTCAGAGTCTTTGGCAGCCCATGTTTTGTGAAGAACAAGGAGCAAAACTTGGGAAAACTTAATGCTAGGTCTGATGAAGGCATCTTTGTGGGATACTCAACAAAGACAAAAGGTTACAGAGTTTTCATGCATAAGCTGGGAAAAGTGATCACTTCCAGTGATGTAAGAATAGATGAGAACTGGAAAACAATGCAGAATGGAGAAGCTGAGGACAATGAAGAAGATGTCTTTAATGTAGATGAAGAATCAGATCAACCTGAAGAAAAGGAACAAGAAGTAAGTTTAGACTCAGAGAAGAATGAGTCTGAAGATGAAGAAAGAGATCCTTTTGCAACTAAGACGGTGCAAGGAAGAAGGACAAAGAAAATATGGACCAGTGCTCATCAAGGAGATCAGATCATAGGTGACCCATCAGCAGGAGTTACAACAAGAAGAAGAATGGTGGGAGCTACTACTCTACTCTCACAAATTGAACCTAAATTTATTGAAGAGGCTATTCAAGACCAAGCTTGGGTCAAAGCTATCAATGAGGAGCTGGATCAAATTGAGAAGAATGATACATGGGAGCTGGTTCCAAGACCCACTAATAAGAAGCTGTTTGAAAAGCATAGATTGAGTCTATCTGTGCAAATGCCTCCTCAAGCCTGAAGTTCAGGTAAATCCTCCATCTTCACTTTGTGAGTTTTTCAAATTTGTAATTGGTTGGTAAAGGGGGAGAGAAGCAACAGTGCAGGAGGAGCTGTTAAGAAAGGGGGAGTGCATATTTAGGGGAAGTTGAAACTACTACATAGTGGCTCTTGTCATGAGTGTTGCCAACAATTACAAAGGGGGAGATTGTTGTTCCCATAACCTTGTATAGGTTGTAATTGTTGTCAATTAGATTTAAGTGTGTAAGAAGGTAAAAGCCACATAGAGGGGCAAGAACGTAAAAGCCACATGAAATGGGCAAGATAGTAAATTCGCCACAAGTAAGCCTTATTGGGATTTCATGGAAGAGTATATAAAGGCCATCGGAAGACAACAAAATTGACGGATTGGCTATTGAGAAAAATAGACAGAAAACCTACGCACACCACCGGCAAGAGAGAGAAACCCGTGGGAAAGGCACACCACCGGCACACCAGCAGTCGACAGTTGAGTAGATTGGCACACTACCGGCACACCAGCGGTCGGCAACTGAGTAGGTCGGCACACCACTGGCAGACGGTGGGATAGAAAGGGATCCGGCGACAGCAAAAGGAGATCCGGCTGGGACGGTGACAGATCCGGCTGGGACAGAGGAGATCCGGTGACAGCAGAAGGAGATCCGGCTGGGATGGTGACAGATCCGGCTGGAACAGAAAGAGATCCGGGGACGCCGTGAGAGAGATCCGGCGACGGCGTGAGAGAGATCTGGCTGGGACAGAGGAGATCCAGCGACAGCATGAGAGAGAGCTGGTTGGGACGGTGAGAGATCCGGTAGAAGGAGATCCGGTCAATGGTGAGAGATCCGGTAGAACAGGGGTCCGGTCGACGGTGATAGATCAGGCAGAACATGGGCTGGACAAAAAAAAAAAAAAAACGTGAGGCGAGCCGTGAGACAAGGAGATGGGTGAGATCGTGAGACGGTGAAAGCAGGAGTTGTGTGAGACAACTAGATAAGGAATTCGGTGAAGTATCAGAAAGAACTCAACATATTTTCAGATTTTTTCAAAAGAGGTTAAAGAGCATTGCGGTAAACTTCTAGGCGACAGTGGAGTAACCTATCAATTCAACAGAGGCAAGACAAGTTAGAAGAAGGGTAGACACAATAAGTGACACTTTTTGTATTGTACTTGCTTAGTATTTGCAATAGTGAAAGGAGTAGAGAATTAAGACATCTATTGTAACTGGAATTCTCAAGTATAGTGGATGATCTCAGTAAGGGAGAGTCCCTACCATCGTGGATGTACATCACATTGATGGAAGCACGTAAATCTCGTGTGTCTTTAATTTGCTTTACATTCTGTGTTTTGAATTGAGTTGTGAATGCAGTTAAAGTATCAGCCAACCCATAACCTAACGAAGGCCTAAACAAGAACATCCGAATTGTCTATTAAGCAAGGTGTCTGAAAGGTGACTTTGGGGACTATTGTGATTAGTAGGTAGCAATAGATCTACCTTAGTCGAGTCTGAGAAAGAGTTCGCTTTTAAGAAGAGGTTGAAGTTGTTCACTTACCTGCAAATTGCGAATTGTGGTGATACTGATTCACCCCCTTCTCAGTATCACAAACTAGTAGATCCTAGGGAGAAGTCGGGAACTTCATTCAATATTTTTTTTAGGTATATAAGAATTAGAAAACCATTGTTTTAACTTTGTTTTAGATGTATAAGCACTTTAAAATACTTTAAATATTGATTTTACTATTTTTTAATTTCAAAATGGAATTATATGCGAACACATAATTTTCCAACCATTATCTTCTTTAATCTTACACAAAATCATCTCTAGAAATGGAAACTCAAGCTGTTTGTCCATGAAGAAAATGATAAAGTATATATATTTTTAATAAATAATTACAAGGTATATATTAGAAAGAGGAAATGTAGCTTTTGAGAAGAATTCATAGATACGTAGCTTATCCAAAAAAGAAGAAAAGGAATTCACAGATACTTCTCTTTCCTTTAGTTTCTGGTATGTAGTTGATTGTACAATTTCCTTATAAAATTCAAATTCTTTTATGCTTTAATTTTTGTTTTACGTTAATTTGATTATATTTTTATTTTTTAGTAATATAGTCATTTTTATCCTTATATAGGTTTTACATTTTCTTTTTTTCTCATACATTAGTGTGCATATATATTAATATTATATCACGTAATGGGAAAATACAAGAATGTAAGATTCTTCTAAATATGTGTAGGGAATGGCATTTGATCACACTTAGGGGCGTATCTTGCTAGAGCTAGTTTGAAGATGCAAGGTCAATGCAGCCACTCTATAACATAAACACAATTGCATGACAATGTTGATGGAAGATGAACAAATTAACAATACTAGTAGTTAAGAATCACAGTAGGAAACTAAGAGCAGTAATCTATTTGATCCCAACCATGTTATGAATTTCGATTGGCACAACTCCAAATCGTGTCTTCACACACAAATGCGTGTTACATAAAGATAATTGTGATTTTTGGTAGATTTTATGAAAACTAAGGTGCTACTATTTTAAACTTGATTTTTGTATCTTCTTGTGGATTCAAGAGGTCATGAAACTTTATTTTATGATCCTTTAGTGTGGTAGCTTAGCTTGTATCACTATTGGTGGTTGAATTCTCTTTAACATTTCACCTAGACACCTTTATTTTCTTTCCATCCTACCCTTATTCACATCACTTGTCTTTTTTCTTTCATGATGGTTCACAATTATAGTCTTTTCCCTTAGATTTACTCCCCTAGTAAAGAATTTGAGCCTTGTCAACAAACTTGTACAAGATCTTCTTAGAGCCTTTGAGTTGTTTTTCTATCATAGTTTCCTTTTAATTTCATCATCTAAGGACCAGTATGGTTCCATATCAACGATATTAGGAATGTTCCTACTTAATCCACCCAAAAAATGAGCTAAGGTTTCCTTTGAACTCTTATTCATTTCACATTTTAGGAGGAGAGTCTTAAATTCTCATATATAATCTTCAAGACTTAAATCATTTTGCTTTAAGGTATGGAGTTTTAAGTGTAAGTAATGCCTATAACTTTCTAGGATGAATTGTTTTTTCATTCAATCTTTTCATTTGTCATCAACTTCTAAATTAAGATTTTCCATCTCTCCTGCCTAGCCAAATTATCCCCTAGCAAACAAGCTCAATTTTATGTTTTTAAACTTAAGTTTCTTGCAAGGCCAAGGCCTTTGGCACAAAGGGGTATTTTGATTCTCCATGGATATATAACTAAGAGCTTTGATATCAAATGATGTGAATAAGGGTAAGTTGGAAAGGAATTAAAGATGACTAAGTGAGAAGTTTAAAGGGGATTCCACCATCAATAGTGATACAAGCCAAGCTACCATGCAAATGAATAAGGAATTCAAAGTTTACCACCTCTTAAATCTATAAGAAGATACCAAAATCATGATTAAAATAGAAAAACTTTAGTTTTCATAAAATTCAACCATGTTTCCTTCCATGTTTAAAGTTGAACTCCATTTAAAGAATTAGAGAAAATTTTAGAAGACATAACATTAAAACTCCTTAAAAACTCCCTATCTAGATAGATTACACTTGTTAATTACTATCTAAATAAACTTCATAATTACTTTAAACAATTTATTAGACTTATCCCCCAATAACTAGAAGAATTAAAAATCTCATGAGATTCCTTGGCTTTAAATTAGTGCTTGCACATCCTCAAATGCAAGAGAAGAGGACCCACTATTTCAATTTCCCCTTTGGACATCATTTCATATAACAAAATGGGTTGAACAATGGTCAATCTAGATAAGTGTGTTTTGAATGATCTTGTAATGGTCAAAGATGAATAGGTTGGGCCTTTCTTCCTTATAGCCATAATTACTATATTTTGTCATTGAGTGTGTCATATGTATAGTAATGATTTTGGCAAAAGCCTTTTCTTAACATGTATGAAATAGCATGTTTCTTATCTGAACTTTAATTTGTTTGAACTACACTAGATAGTGTGTGCATCTCACAATAGAATTAATGATTAATGTGGACATTTAAGTTAATTTCATGAATCTTTTATGAGAATGACTCCTTAAAACCAAAGAAGAAGCCTTATTAGCAAGAATTGAAGTGATGGTCTCATCTTTTTAGCAATTAACCATTCTATCCACATAAGAAAAGATAATAAAGATGAATGGTCCCTTTTTTTCAAAAAAATTCAATGTATTCAAAATATGAAAGGTATATTAACATATTTGTCCTCCTTCCCACTAGAAAAAAGTATGTTTGATGTAGACATGGATGTTAATTGCATGAATCCTTACAATGAATGGAGAAGCATTATTGCCAAGGAATCAAGTGATGCTCTCAAGTTTCTAGCAATGAATGATTCTCTTTTAGTAAAGAAGGCTAATTAAGAGCAATAGTAATAAATATCTTATAGTAAAGAATGCTAATTAAGAGTAACAACCTTTCAATTGGATGAACTTTAATAGATTTGGACTACACAAGAAATGATAATATGCATGTTGCAATGAAGTCAGTGATCAGTGCAAATATTTAAGTTAATTTCATGCTACCTTTGTGTGAATGACTCCTTGGAATAGAAATCTTACTAGCAAGAAATAAGGTGGTAATCTACTCTTTCAAGTAATGAGCCATTCTATCAATGAAAGAAAGCCTAAATAAAATGAAAGACTACTTTATTTGATGAAACTCAATGGATTCAAACTACCTGAGCTGTATTAATGTGCATGTCATAATTAAATTAATGTTTAGTGTAAACATGGACATTAGTTAATGTGATCTTTTTGTGTGACTAATTCGTTGTAATGAAAAGTAAAGCCTTATTATGAAGGAATCTAGTGTCAATCTCATGTTTCAAGCAATGAATGATTTTAAATTGGTAGAAAACCTCATCAAGAGTTATAGGTTATTTATTTGATTAAAATCAATGGATTTAAACTACCTCAAGAAGAAGTACTATTTTCAATGAATCATGAGACAATCTTATGTTTCAAGCAATGAAAGATTCTATCATAGTAAATAAAGCTAGTCAACAATAATAGCTTCTTTATTTGATAGACTTCAATGGATTTCAATTGCACAAGTCATAGGAATATATATATCTCCTAATGAAATCAAGCATTAGTGTAGACATAAGTTAATTTCATGATGGACTTCAATGAGGCATTCAATCCATGAAAGAAAAGCTAATCTAGATATATGAATTTTTTTTTTTTTGATGAATTCCATGGATTCAAACTACCCAAGGTGTATTGATAAGAATGTTGTAGTGAAATTAATGTTTGGTGTTGATATGGATGTTAGTTGTATGATCATTTTATTTGAATGATTTTTTGTGATGAAAAGAAAATTCTTATTGCCAAAAAAATCTAATGTCAATTAGAAGTTTCATGGAATGAATGATTCTTTCCTAATTAAAAATCAAAATCAAGAGTAATAGCTCCTTTAAACAATAGACTTCAATGAGATGGAACTACTAGAGAAGAAGACTTATTTTCAAGTAATCAAGAGACAATCTGTGATAAGCTTCTTTTTTTTTTTTTTTTTAATAATTTCACATCTCTAAATTAGTATTTTTGTGATAATAGTATCTCAATTGGCATGGTTATGCACTAAATCTTGCAAAATTGTCATGTAAGGCTAATTGGAGCTCAATGGTGGGAATTCAAGAAAATGGATTCAAAGATCTTATAAAAAACCTAAATAACCATGGACATGGCATTCAAAAGGACAATCCATGTATTCACGCATGTCCATCATGCATGCAATAAGAAGTTATTGCAATTCAAGGCACCAAGCACTTAAAAGAATGAAGATATCCATATTTTGCATGTTGCATTTTTGGGCATAACTTCCTACTTATAATTCAAATTGATGAGATTCTTATGGGAAATTGAAGATAAGTGAAAGAGGTACAATTCTTATTTGAAACTAAGCCTAATTCCTTTGATATCTCAGAGAACATTTAGCTATAAGTTGTAAGCCCATGACAAATGACATGTAAGGAAAGAAAGATGATCTAGTCTTGTTGAAATTTAGGGGAATCTACATTTGGATTTCATGCAACATTTGGCTATCCACATATGAATTTGAATAGTAGAGATATGATTCATGAAAGGATAAAAGGGAAAGCATAATGGAGTTGCAGGGTATCCACCAACTAATCTAAAAACAAAAGAATGTAATGGTCAAAGTGAGAGCTAAGACTTGGAAACTTGAAGAAGGAGAACATAAAGCAAAATTTGGATCAAAATCTTGGAGATCTTTCAATTTCTATGTTTTGGGTATCATACCATCATGCTTTTAGCTTTTCTTCAATTTTTCTTCATTTTTATTCATGTTCATGTTTAATTTCAATATTCAAGCATAGGCTGCATTCTTTTTCTATGGTGGTAATGGATCTTTAGCTTGAAGTTAGATATGATTTTGGATTCTTGATTAATTGCATCATATTGTTGATTGTTTGCTTTATTATGTTGATAATGTTTTTAGTTATCTGATTAACAATTGAATGAATTGAAAGATTTAGATGACTCTTGGAAGAGATAATCTAAATTAGGAAAAATGAATAAGGTGACATATCATTAAAATGGATAGGAATATAGCTTTGCAAGATGTGCAATTGTGAAAGAATGTTCAATCTTAATGAGCTACTTTAAGTGAATTATCATAAGAATACAGTGTTTTGACTTAATGGAGCATCTTCATCAACTTATTGGAAGAGGTGTTAAATATTTTAATGCATGCAGTTGACATTGAACTTTGTAATATATTTTAAGATGGTGAAGTTCATCAAACTAATTGTTAGGTGAAATAACATACCCTAAGCCATTCTATCCAACTTTGTGGCAACTTAATCCAATCCTCTCTAATGGATTTGTGAGTGCTATCCTTACTTATGAAGTAAATGTGTCTACATGGGTCATTGAGTGGAATTATTTTGAGTCAAATTACTTTTAAATCATATTACATTTAGATTGTTTTTGGGTAGGTTTCAAGTTAATCTAAGGTTGAGAAGTTATCATTTAAGAATTAATTTTTTATTCTTAATCATTTTTATTTTATATATTTTTAATTTTTTATATTTTTATTTATTTTAAAAGTATATATTTTTTATTTTTAAATTAATTTTTCTCCTTTCATTCCATTTTAATTATAAGTTAACCAGTTAATTCAAAAAAACTAATTTTTTATTTAACATATAATATAATAGTTAATCAATTTATTATTTATTTTTCATTTTTAAAATATTAATTTGAATAAAAAGTTTATAATTTTTTATTTTTTATACTAATTTTTATTTTATTATTAAATTTTGATTATATATTGACATTCTAATTTATAATAGACAAAAGAAATTATTATTTAATATATATTTGTATATATTAATTTATATGAAAAATTTACAAATATATTATATATATTACATATATTTATACTATTTACAAGATATGTAATAAAAATGTGTGTGTGTGTGTGTGTAATTTTTAAAACATCATAAATGTTAAAAATAAAAATAGATTATTATATATATAATAAATAAATTAAATTTAATATTGACTCTCTCTCTCTCTCTCTCTCTTTTATATATATATATTAAAATAAAACAAAACTTATATAAATTAAATATATTATTTATTTACATAATATATAAAAAAAATGATGTGCATATGAGATGTATTTATACTCATGTATATCTAAATAATAAAACATAAATAAATAAATTGTTTTATTTTTTCTTATAAGAAAATTCATAAAATTCATAATCAAAATAGTAAAAATTATATTTTTTTAATATATAAAATTAATGACTCAAATATTATAATTTTTTATTTAAATTTTTTTATTATCTTGAGAAAAAAAGAAAGTTGTAGTGAATGATAATTAATATCATAAAATAATGCAATAATAATTCCAAATTTTCTCGTCTATTGCAAAGCTTACATTTGAAAAAACATCTTTAGATTGGTTATCAAAGATGTTGCATTGTTTGTGTAAATGATATGAGAAATGTGTTTGAGTATTGATGTTTTATGACCTATTAATGGTGTCTTGGGCACCACTGCATTTTACATGTTCAATTTGCTAAGTCGAATCTTTGGTATTCAAACAACAAACATATTGCACATATTTAAATGAAACAAAATTTATTATTGATCCTAATATTTGAATTTAATTTAAAAAGGTGATGCCATAACTTATAAATTGTTATCATTATCATGATTTAAGACTAATCAAGGGACTTGTGAATTTAAGACTAATAAATGTGTCCTTTCTTTGTCCTTGTGTCTTGGTGTCTCACCCTCTCTCTTTAGTCCTCTGTCATATCTCACAGTGCTCCTCCTTAAAATTCATTTTTCTTTTGTTTTCAATATAAAAAGATTAATTAATTTATATGAATCTAGACTTTGCTCATTGTATTGTTTTTTCTTGTGATTTGTTTTTCCTCATTTGGGTTCCCATTAGATGTAGCCATAATTAAGGTTCTGGTTTAATTGTAAGTGATGTTGTATTATACCAACTAGCTCATTTTCTATTTAGAATCAAAATTTTCTTTTATTTTCTTCCCTTCTTAAGGTGGATTCCTTGTACTTGAATCCCTATTAGGCATCCATCACAATCAACATCACAATTTAAATATATATATCAAATAATTGAAATAAAGGAAAAAAGGTTAACAAACTAGTCAACAATAGTGTGGATAAGTGGAATAATTAATGAACTTATTAAAAAGGTGGACTATGATGATGACTTTCAATGCTTCTCCCTCAAACTTGGTCTTATAGCAATTTCTATCATGGGCATTAAGTGAAGGACTTTGAACTTTTGCAGCCATTTGGTAAAAAATATCCCCTCACTATTAACCTAAAGGAAAATGGAAGTATCAAAACACAATATTGGCCTTTCTTAAAAATTCTTATAATAGTTGGTTGCCTAGATTAAATAGATTTTCTAGTGCAATTGCAGTGGATTTGTTGATGGTTGGTCATGAAAAGCTTCATTTTTTGTTTTATTATTTTCACAATATTTAGCTAGTTTTTTTAAGGCTAAGGGAGCATGTATAAGGGAGACTTTTTTCTTAATTTTTATTTTTGACTTTTTTTTTTAAAAAAGCCAAATTAATTCATATATTGAAAATAAAAAAAAAGTTCATCTATAAGTTTTGTTTTTTCAAAGAAAAATCAAATAATGGGGACCAATTGCTTCTCAAGTAGCAATTCTCACCTTTAATAATTTTTTTTAATATTTTGAGAGAATTTTTCTATTTTTAATTTTAGGTCTCTACCCTAAATTTACTAAATTACTTCCATTTCAATGCCTCTACAATTTAATTCCTACTTGAACTTTTCATCTATCTTATTTACCAAAGTTCTCCCATTTAAAAGATTGATTCTTGCAAAAAAAAAAAAAAAAAGTTCTACCGTTAAAATGATCTTAATTATTAACCCTTCATATTTAAAGATATAAAATTACAACTTCAAAATGGAATTTTAATAAAAAAAATAAATAAAACTATTACTATAATTCATCAAACCCTAAATGTGTAGAAGATGATTTTATCTAAAATAAAATTATATATATTAAGAATAAAGTAATATAATGGTAACATTATTATGTTGTTTATGTTAAAAATTAGATATAAAATGCTAAAAATTAATATAAATTGAAAATGATCTTCTTTCATTTTAACTTTAATTGTTGAAATTAAGAATTTAACTTTTTTACTACTAAACAACATAATGAATAGCAAAAGAATTATTATTAATTATTGAAGTGAATTAAAAATTTCTTTCTAATTCAAATTCAACTTATAAAAATTTTAGTGTATTTATTAGTGTTATTAAGTTTAACAAATAAATTGATTAAAATAATTAAATTTTTATCATTTGTTAATTTTACATATTTGATAAATTTAACAATAATAAATTGCTCATAATTCATTCATCTTTTATTTATCTTGTAATCTTATGATGGACACCTTTTGTGCAAACATAAGAGCAAAAATTTGTTAGCATCATTAATTAATTTAGGTAAATTAAAATTTTCAACTAAATGACTTTTATAATGAACTTAAGTGATGTTTGCCTTTGTTCAAATAGTTATTTAAATAGAACCATTTTTTCTTTGTCCCAAATAGTTAACTTAAGTGACTTGTAACTTCATTCCAAGTATTTAACATGTAGTTTGTATTCTATATATATAGACAAATTATTTTTTTAAAACATATTGTTTTGATAAAAAATTATTTATTACTTTAAATTACCTTTTATTACTGTTAGTTTCATTTTGACTTATTACCTTGCATTGTGATTTTAATTTTCAATGAATGTTAGTTCTCTATTCTTCATTTATATTAAATTATTTCCTTACAACACTATGAAATCTTATATACAAAAGTTTCTTATCAAATTAGAAAAAAAAAAATGACCTTGTTTTCAATTTTCAAATATAAACAAAAATTAAATAACCTAATATTTTTACTAGTCTAATTTTCACAACAAAAAGAGAGGTTATCATCAAAGACATGTAATATTAATCTCATTTTCCATTAATCATTTTTTAAAATTAAAGTATTATTAAAATTAGGTATGAGTTAAATTATTTGGGTCTAAGCATATGGAATGTATTTAATTTAAAAAAGTTTAAAATTAATATAGTCTATATTAGATCATTTTTTATGAGCAAGTCTTAAATTCAAATATCAAATTTCATTGCCAAAATTTAAGTTTAGTAACTACTAAATTATACCTAATAATTACATTCTACTTAAAATTAGTGATAATATATACATCCCATGTTGTTTTAGTAAAGTCAAAATCCTCCTTGAATGGCAAATAGAAGCTTTAGAATTGGACAAAGAATAATGGATTCCCAAATACACAACAAGCCTCATCATCTAATCTCTATGGCTTCAATTGGTGAGTTTTCTTCAAATATCTATTGTGGGTTGTATTATATGCACATTCCTTTTTAGAAATTTTGTTGATTAATGTATTATCATTTAGAATTAATATTTGCATCTAAATTTTGTTGAAGAAAGGCTCCCATTAGGAAGCAAAATAAAGGTTGGGATATACTAAAAAAAAATCTTAAATTTTTATAAACTTTTATAATTGAGTCCTAAACTTTTTTATATTTTCATTTAAATCTTATACCTTTTATATTTATTCTAAATTCATCATTTTTAAATCAAAAATAGTTAAACCATTAGAAATTTCTTAACTACTTTTCATAAAAAAATGATAGATATGAAACAATTTTAAAAAATATAAGATTCAAATAAAAATATTAAAAAGTTAAAATTTAATTATAAAAATTTATAAAGGTTTAAAATTGATTTTTTTCATATTTCAACAAAGGTCCTCCATTCAAGTTCTTGTTCCTCTTATATATGCTTTTCTTCTTTCTTTGAGTAAATTGCCCAACCAATCTTTGTGATTCCTTTTTTTTTCTTTCATTTTTTTTTTAGGACAATTCACCACATGAATTTTGAATTTTGATTGTTTCCAATCTTTGACTTTTGTGGGTGATTGTAATGTTTCAGTTCAACTCACATTGTACCATAGACTTGTTTGAGAGATCAATTGTTTGTGGCTTTATTGACTAGCATATCTGCTCATGACTTTTACTTGGTGTATCATTTTTCAAACTTGCTGCTTGTTCTGCTATTTGGTAAATTTACCAAAAGTAATAATAATTTTTTGACTTAATTTCTCAATGAAATAATAAGGTGAAAAAAATACAAAGAGAATTAAAGCTAGATTAAGAAATTTTTTGACTTGGTATTTCATTTTATCAAGTAAATACGTTCACGTTAATTTTATAACTTAATTGGCCAATTTAGTCATGTAACAAAGCCTGAAAGATAGCATTACTCATCTACAAAAACGTAAAGTCAGTATTTGTCCATACGATCAACAGTTTGACTTCACAGCTGCACTGTCTCCCGTATATAGCAGTCAACATGTGTCCCCAAAATTAAGGGTTGCCATGTGTCAGCCCACCATTTACTTTTCTGCCCCTTTTCTTTTGTACATGCCATATTCTGTTGCGTCAACTCAAAAGACCTGCATGCATACTTTGCAATGCATTTGCAGCAGCCAAAGCCGACAGCATATATCCCATTATTATTTTTGTTGTCATTTGCATAAGTCATGAGTTTTGAATCTTTATCAAGGCAGTTTTTATCATTTGAGGGTTTCAAGTAATAAAAGGATCAATCATCCTATGCAAAAGTCATGAGTTTGAGTCCTAATTAATGTATTTGATAGAATTAAACATATATTTGATCATATATAATTGTATGAGTGGTTGGTGACTCTGGCTAGGTAACATAGAGTTTGCTCTAATGTAAATTCAACGTATTGGCACAACCAGCTTTGTGGCAACCTAGCGCAATCCTTCCTAACAAATTTGTAAGTGCTACTTGTATTTATGAAAAAAAAAATACATATATAAATAAGCACACCAGTTAACGTGTCAACACAGGTCATTGAGTAAAATTATTTTGAGCCTGATTACTTTTGAATCATATTACATTTATATTGTTTCTTGGTAGGCTTCAAATCAATCTGAGAGTTGACAAAATATTATTTAAGAATTAATTTTTATTTTTAGTTATTTTTATTTTATTTATTTTTAATTTTGTATATATTAATTTATTTTAAAAGTATATATTTTTTATTTTTATATTAATTTTTTTCATCACTCCACTTTGATTATAAATTAATTAGTTAATTTAAAAAAATTATTTTTTTATTTATCATATGATATAATAGGTAAAAAAAATTATTATTTATTATTTATTTTTTATATACTAATTTGAATAAAAAGTATATAATTTTTTATTTTTATATTAATTTTTATCTTATTATTAAGTTTTAGTTGAATGTAAATTTGTTAATTTATAATAAATAAAAAAAATTATTATTTAATATGTACTTTTTATATATTAATTTATATGAAAAATTTAAAAATATATAATATATATTATTTATAAGATATGTATAAAAAATGTATGTGAGTGTGTGTATAATTTAAAATATTATAAATATTTAAAATAAAAATAGATTATTATATATATATATATAAAATAAATAAGATAAATTTAATATTAACTATATATATAGTTAAAATAGTAAAAATTTATAAGAAAATTTATAAAATTCATAATTAAAATAGTAAAAATTATACTTTTTAATATATAAAATTAATGACTCAAATATTATAATTTTTTATTTCAATTTTTTATGTTATCATGAGAAAAACAGTTAGATCATAGTCATTTATTTTTTGAGTTCAATTAAGAATAATAATCAATATAATAGAATATTGCAAGGATAATTTCAAATTTTAGCATCTCTTGCAAAGTTTACAATTGAAAAAAGTGTCATCAAATTGGTCATCAAAGATGTTACGTTGTTTGTGTAAATGAGATGAGAAGTGTGTTAGGGTATTGATGTTTTCTAACCTATTGATGGTATTTTAAGCACCACTATATTTTAAGTGTTTAGTTTGCCCATTAACATCAAGTAAAATATGCTCATATAGTGGTCAAGTCAAACCTTTGGTATTCAAATAGCAAACATTGCACATATTTAAATGAAACGAAATTTAATATTAATTTAAATATTTAAATTTAATTAAAAAAGGCGATGCCATAACTTATAAACTATTATTGTCATTATGATTTAAGACTAATCGAGGGACAAAAGTAACAAAACTATTAAATATAAGAGTCAAGTGCATTTATAATTTATAAAGTGATAAGTTGCCTTCATATATTCTTACATTCTAAGCTCTATAACCCTATTAGTTGGCACTCCAAAAAGTTTTACGTACAGTGCTTCTTTCAATTTTTTAGGCACAACAATTCCACATTTTCTACTACAAACAAATAAGTTTTTGTAATTATAACTAAGTGTAGCAACCATTTTCTCCTATTTATTTTTCTTAAGCTACCAAAGACATGATTGAGTTCCACATGCAACAACCTTTTTCCCCTTTCAGTTTTTCTAGCACAACATACTAATTTTGGTGATTATAAATAGGTAGCAACCCTTTTCTCCTTCCAATTTTTCATAAGTTCTATCTCCCTCTTCTCCTAATGAAACTTTTTCTCCCTCACCATGCCATTGATTCAATTGTTCAACCCTAATTATTTTGAGCTAAAAGAGAATAATAGCCACCATGCTAGCTATTGTTTTTACATGGACAACTCTACCGTTATAGAAAATTTCCAATTTTTCCCAAAACTTCTTCTCTCACCTCCAATTTTCTTGGAATTGGTAGATCATAAAGATTGCATGTACCATCTTACTCATTCTCAAATTTTTCTAGACTCCTATTAGGTTTATGCTATGGACATTTTGGTTACTTTGGCCACTAGAACCTTGTTTGAGTTGATTCTGTCTCTTTTAATCTCTTACCCTTTTTATGTGTTGAAACTTTGGGTAGTGGAGAAACCCTCACTTTTTCCTTTTGTACTCACTCTGACAAATAATTCTCTTCCTATGTTGGCAACGCACACTTCCATTTTAGATTCAGCTAATTGGAATATTGTTCTTTGCTTTTTCATGCTTATGGCACTGTCAATTTGTCTATCTTAAAGCCTATCATCATGTTAAGATGTTTCATCCCTAAATTTATTTTTCTCAATCTTAGAATTCATTTGATTTACGACATTGGCGTACTAAAAGTATTTGCTATTGTTTTTAGTGCTACCATTATCATTATTTCTCACAATGTCTTGGAGATGTTGGATGAGTGTGAAGAGAGAAGGTAGATGTTGGAGCCATTGAGAAACCTTGGTTGTCTAATTAACTTTAACAATGTGGACATTATAAACAATGAGCATATAAGCAAGGAGGGAGTCCAATATTGAGATAATAAGTATTTGTGTATCTAAAATTCAACATTTTCAAGCATTGGGTTGGTACTGAGCTTGAGGATCCACTCTTGTATGTTGTTCTTATGTAATGTCATCTAATAAAAGCTTTGTTTACTAGGTTTTTTTTGGGAAATTATGAGTTATTTAATTACCATCATCAACATAATGTGAAATTGAGCATTATGTCATCCTATCTAAACATTCATAGTAATTGTATTTATACACAATTAATATTTTTAAGGTGGGTTTAAGTTCTTGTTAAACAGCTAAATATTTTAGCATTTGCAATGGTGAAGATGTTGATACAAACTCTTGACTATATTGAAATTTGAAAGATTGTTACTTCAAGTCATGTATCCAATGCCATTCTCCTTAAGGCTAAATTTGCCCTCACTAATTGCAACATAACTTTATGTGAATTTGAAGCACACTTGATTGTAGGTTACATTACTAAAATCAACCCCTTAAGAAGTTGGTATATTTTTTAGAATTTCTGTCTAGAATGTCTATAATATTTCTATAACAATATTATAGATAAAAGGATCCTTGATATAATAATGGAGGAACCAAAAGAAGAAAGAAAAATTTTTTGATCTCTTGATCAAATGATTGGCTCTTGGTATTTATAGACATGGTGGTGACTATTGTCAATAGACACCTTTGGTCTAATAGTTAACATCTTGACGGATACAACTTTTCTTTATTTTCTATCATTTATTGTGAAATGACATATAAAATAGTTAGTTAATAAGTAACATGTAATAATCATTTAGTCCAGTGATCATAACCTTTAGTTGCAACTTATAGGTAATGGGTTCAAAACCCATCAGATGCTATTTTTAGTTATTTATTAAAATCACATTTATTACATAGCAAAAACAATAAATAACTATTTGATGGTAATTAGACTATTGGTTGTGTCCTTTGCCACCACGCACCCCTCTTAATTCAAATCACAAAAGGCATAACCTATCACATTTCTTTCTTTTTATTTTGAAAACTCCAACAATCCCCTGCCATTTTCAAAATATCAAAAAATATAAAGGATCCTCAACAGTTTTATAACTATATGCATAAGTAAAGGTGTATTATAGATTGAACCTTTACATGGTGAAAAGTGCATTACAATAGGTCTAACTAATATGGTAGATAAGTTTTGAACCAACTATTTTTAATGATAAGAAATGATTCACACACATGATGGTACAACATTACACTTCTCTTTTAGATAATTAACACATTAAAAGGTCATTGTGTCCATATCCTTTTCATTAATGCTTTAAACCCAAGCCCTTTAATTTAATGGAACAACCTAAACATTCCACATTCATGTAGGCAAACTAGGGTCCTTGCTATAAGACACTTTTTAAAGTTTGTTAAGAGTGTTAAACACTCATCCTCCCAATTTTACTATGGGAACCAAGCAATATATAGCCTTAGGATGGAAATAAAAATTAATTATAGTGCTTCAATCCCACTGATGATGTATTTTGACTTATTGAACTTGAGACTTAACATTGTATCAAGCATCAAGTTGAGTTTCCATCATGGGTGATTTGTATTTATGGGCTTAAGACCCATCCCTTTTGATGTTTTATTCACCATGTCTCTTGTTAAAGGATTAGCCATGTTTCAAATTGATCTTACAAAATCAATCATGATCACTTCATTCATGATTAAGTCTCTCACATAGCTATGTCTAAGTCCAATGTGTCTAGACTTACCATTATATACTTGACTATATGCTCTTGCCAAAGTTACAACATTATCACAATGTAAATAAATGGATGTTATTAGCTTTTGCCATAAAGGAATCTCATAAAACAAATTTCTTAACCATTTTACTTCTTTACTTGTTGAAGCCAATGCTACAAATTTTGTAGCAATAATGGCATCTACTATACAAGTTTGTTTCTTGGAACCCTAAGAAATTACACCCTCACCAAGCATGAAAATCCATCCACTAGTAGAAGTGTGATCCTTTTTATTAGCAATCTAATTAACGTCTAAATATCCTTCTATAACAGAAGGATAATTAGTATAACTTATGCCATAATTCTTTATTTTTTTAGGTACATTATGATTTTATTTATACCAATGCATGTCACTTAGATTACTTGTGTACCTACTCATTTTGCCAATTGCATAGATTAGGCCTGCCCTTGTACATGTCATTATATATGTTAGATATCCTATTACCTTGGCATATTCTAGTTGTAATAGTAGACTTCCAACATTCTTCGTAAAACTAATGTTAAGATCAAATAGGGTAAAGGATGGCATGCAATTCGTGTAATTAAATTTATTAAGAACCTTATCAATGTAATGTGATTGAGAAAGCATTATGCTCTTTTTTTCATATAAGATTTTGATTCCAAGGATGCCTTTTGCCTCATCCATATCTTTCATATCAAAATTACAAAACAAAAACATTTTGGTAACTTCAACTTCTACTAAGTTAGTCCTAAAGATTAACATGATATCTATATAAAAGTTGATAATTACACCTATTCCTTCTTTAAACTTACTATAGGCACATTTATTTGATTCATTAATCTCAAATCCATTGACAAGTATCACCTAATCAAATTTTTGGTGCCATTGCTTAGGTGCCTGTATTAGTCCATATAAGGATTTAACCAATTTATAAACCTTTTCCTCTTGACTAAGTACAACAAATCTCTTAAGTTGCTCCATATATGCTTCTTCTTCTAATTCACCATTTAAGAATATTGTTTTCACAACCATTTGATTAATACTAAATTATGAATTGATGTAAGTGCAATGAGTAGCCTAGTTGTGGTAATTCTAGCCACTAGCGAATGTATATCAAAATAATCAACACCATGTTTTTGTGTAAAGCCTTTTGCAACCAGCCTAGCTTTAAACTTGTCATTAGTTCCATTGACCTTCAATTTCTTTGTGAAAATCCATTTACATCTAATTGGCTTTGAACCAAGTGGGAGGCTTACTAATTTCCAAGTGTTCTTACCCATAATGGAATCCATTTCATCATTTATTGCTTCCTTCCAAAACATGGCATCTTGTGATTTCATCACTTTAGTAAATGTCTCAAGATCATCTTCAATATTGAAGCGATATGAAATTTGATTACTCACTGATTCCCTTGTTTCTTTTACCAGGAACATAAAGTAATTAGAACCAAAAAGCTTTGCTTTCTTTGCTCTTACAATGTTCAATAACTTCATCATTTTCATTTCCTTTTGCCAACACATCATTTTCCTTATCAGGAATCTATTTTTATTCTAAAATTTTAGGAATAAAGATGAACCTATGTTCATCCAAAATAACATCCTATAAAGTTATTAGGCTTTATCACCATGAATCAATATGTCTTACTATTATGAGCATATCCTAAGAAGATACACTTAACTTCTCTTTCACCTAACTTTTTCCTTTTGGGTTCAAGAACTCTAACAATTGCTTTACAATCCCAAACTCTTAGGTAATTACGGTTTGGCTTCCTTTTATTCCATAATTCATATGGGTTGTCTTGTTCCTTTTTGTTAGAACTCTAGTCAAAATGTAGCATGTTGTAAGCAATGTTTCTCCCCAAAATCCATGGCTTAAGCTAGAAATTGATAACATGTCATTAACCATTTTTATCAATGTTCACTTTTTTGCATTCAACAACACCATTCTGATGTGGTGTGTAACAAACAATTATTTGATGAATGATTACCAAGGACTTAAAGAATGTAGTGTTATAATATTCTCTTCCTTTATCATATCATAGGCATTTAATAGCAAATTCACATTACAATTCAACTTTAGATTTATAAACTTTGAATCTTTCAAGAACTTTATTTTTAGTATGCAACATGTAAAAATGACAATATCTAAAGTAATCATCATTAAATGTCACAAAGTATCTTTTCCTTCTTAGTATTTATGTGTTACGCAAATCACATATGTCATTATAAATTAATTCTAACACACTTGAAGATCTTTAAATACTTGTAAATGCACTTATGGTTATTTTTGTTAACATACAAGGTATGCATTTATCTTTAGATGTATTAAAATATGACAATAATTCCAATTTAACCATATCATATAATCTTTTAAAATTTATATGTCCTAATCTATTATGCCATAAAGAAGCATGCTCAATAGTATAAGTAGAAACATTAGTATTATTATTAGTAATAATAATAGGTTTGAACATCCCATCACAAAGGTAACCCTTTTCCACAAACACACCTCTTTTGGAGAGGACAAAGTTATTAACTTCAAATACAAGTTTAAACCCATATTTGTTCAAAAGTAAAACCAAAATTTTCTTGACTTCTAGAACATAAAATACATTAAAAAGAGTAATGACTCTCTTAGAAGTGAATTGCAAACTACTTCCTTAATTCCCATAATAGGAACTATATTAAAATTTCCCATGTATACAACAGTACCATTAATTACTAGTTTTAATCTTCAAAAGCGACTTTTATTCTTACAAACATGTTGAGTAGCCCTAGAATCAATCCACCATGTAGTGTCATCTTCTTTTAAATTGATCTCTATAATCATAGCAACCATCTTCTCATTTGTTGCTATAAAAGAGGCCTTACTTTTCTTTTTGCTTTTTAAATAGACAACACTCAAATTTGTAGTGTCCTTTCTTTTGGCAAAAATGACATTTGCCTTTTCTCTTTTGCCTTTTATGTTGTTTTTTGTCATCAGTGGATTGATTTTCCCTTATGTGGGAGGACTTGCTTGATTATCCTTCCTCAATTACATGCACTTTTAAAACATGAGAGTCTTGCTCTTTGTTTTCTTCTTGCATGCAAAATTCTTCTTCTATACAAAGATGGTTAGTGAGATTTTCAAGAGAAATACCTCTTAGTACCTTATAGTAGCTTTTATTTGAGCCCTTGTAGTATTTTATAGTATACAAAGAGGAGGGATTTGGAGTTGAATTTTGGAGAATTTCCATTAACTAATTAAACTTGTACTACCTTTTTATTTAAGCCCTAACTTGTTGAAATTGGTACTTGCTACTTTATTTAGGCTAGTACAAAGAGAAAATTCAAGGGAATTGTCAAAATCACTTGGTTGTCTAATCAATTTCAAAGTCACAGACATTTTATGTGAATAGCATATAAGTAGGTAGGGAGTTTGACTCTAACACTAAGATAATAGTGCATTTGTGTGCCTAAATTAGAAACATTTTCAATACTATGTTGATACTAAGCTAGAGGATCCACTCTTCTATATCATGCTTATTTGGTGCTAACAAATATAAGCTTTGATTGTTATGTTTTCTAGTCACCTACATCACTGGAGCTAGAAACTTTTCTAAATTTGTTACATGTCATTGTTGTATAGATTGTATTCTCATGTTACAGTATAAAAACTTTAGTCCACTCCATAAACTTTTACTACATTAGTTTCCTTTGTCTCTTCTGGGTTCTTTGCTCCATTGAGTTGGTGTTTATGATTTATGAAGCACGTGACCATTAGAAAGTTGTGTTAAGTATTTCTTGCCATATAGATGCATGGCTAGTTGCACAATGCAAGAAATTGAAGTTAACATCTAGACTAAGGATATTGTCATATATGTACAAGAAATTAGGCATAAGTCCCAAAAAAAAAAACAACAATAGAAAAATTTTCAAGCATTTGCTACTCAAGATACATCCTTTGTTATTTTTGTTTCTCTACATTGGTCTCAATTTAGTTATGAGTTATTCATCTCCATCATCCTTTCTTCCTATGGATATAGATGTGGGAACCTTTTGGTTGGTTTTACAAGATTCATGCTACTCAACTTCAAAATTTGCAGCATTACAAAGGTTTTACCTTTATTTCTATGTCTTACATGTAGGAAGTTAGTTTGGAAAATTAAGTGAGGGACTTGGTAGACCTTTTGTCTCGTATTTTACAAGACAATTTTAATGGCAGCCAATTATTAGAAAATGAAACATGTTTTTATCAGTTTTTTCCCCTTTTAAGACATTCATTTTTCTTATTAGGATGTTCTTATAGATAATCTCTTGGAGGATGAAATTTTTCCATCCTATATTCTACAAATAGTGTTGCTTTTCCTTAGCAAACAAGTTTAGTAGAACAAATCTATATGACATGAAGAGCAAGTGAAAATTCAAAATGGCTGAGAAGTTTGATTGCATCTCTTTTACAACATACTTTCATTTTTATGAGTCATGCAAGATGCTGTTATGAGTAGCTTAGGAGAAAATTGTATTGGATTGTATTTTAAATTTTGCTTCGAGAATAATGCTTGCATTTAAAACCATTTTCTAAAGGAGTTATTCTATTATGGAAAATTGAACTAACTACCTTTGCAAGAGCATGAAACCAAAACTTCCAATGCATCCAAACCATTTTATTTATTATGTAGGATTTAATTTTTTTTTAAAAAAAATTAAACTAGATAAGAACAAAAATATTTTCTTTTTTCTAGGTTACCTAACATAAGCATATTTTCTCTCTTTGTCTATTTTTGCCATAAATCTTATACCTTAAAAAAAAAAAGGTTTTTAAAAAAATATCTAAGCTCTTAATTATTTGAACACAAATAAGCATATCCTTTATGCATACATGAAAAAAGTTAGGAATTACCTAGGATCTTAATAATTCTAGAGGCATTTTAAATTGTCATTAACTCTAATACATTGTTAGGATCATTTTTGTCTTAGCCATAAAAATTTGAATTAGAAATATGATTGAAATTAATATTAGTCAAGCCATATGTTATGTTTGATGCACAATCATTCCAAATCTTAGTTAGCCAATTATGAAAATCTCAAAATATTAAATTATTTGTCCTATCATCTTCACCATTCACTATTACATGTAAGAGTGACAACAACTTGGCCAAATAGATGCTAAATACAACAAAGCCTACACAATAACAAACTTGACATTAATAACTAAACTGCTATTAGTTAGATTAATACATCTTTAATTAATTAAATGCATAAAAATAAAATATGGTAAAAAAATATTTAAAATAAAATGAAATAAAACATCATTAATTGATATGATGAAATGAAATTGGACTTTATATTATCTATCTAAACTTTCACAATAACTAGATATATATAAAATTAATATTATTAATAAGGTGGGCATAAGTTATTGTTAAACAATTAAACACATCAACATCTACAATGCAAGCATCACCCATGGTTTTTGTCATAAATCTTTCATAATCATAATTACAAGTTTTAGTGTCTCTTACAAAGATTACAATTGAATGAAATGTCATTGGATTGGACCAACAAAACACATTAGTGAATCCTCAAAAAGGAAATAATTAAATTATATTATAATATTGGAAAAAGAAAAAGAGAAGAAAAATGAAAAAGGAAAAAATTGTACTCATAAGATGATGGCCCATAAGAATGGACCTCGAGAGTGTCATATTACATGCATGTTTTTATTTCAAAATCTTTGTTAATTGATGTATTATTGATTAGAATTAATGTCTATATTTGAATTTTGTTGGAGATAATCGCCTGTTAGGAAGCAAAACAAAGGTTCCCTGCTCAAGTTCTAGGTTCCTCTCATTTGTGTTCTTATTCTTCCTCTAACTAAATCCCCCACCATTTTTTCTTTTTTGTGATTTTCTTTTCCTTTTCATTCTCTAAACTATTTACTTCGTATGTTTTGAATTTTGATTGTCCAACGTTTGGCTTTTATGGGTGATTGTAGTGTTTCAGTTCAACTCTCAGTGTGCCATAGACCTATTTTGAGGGATCGATTGTTCATAGCTATGTTGGTTGGCTCGTTTGCTCATGACTTTTACTTGGTGTATCCTTTTTCAAACTTACTGCTTGTTCTGCTATTTTGTTGACTTAATTATTTATTTATTTTTACAATGCGATTCCTAATTTTGATACTTTTTACTTAGATTATAAGTTAACAAGTTAATTCTAAAAACTAATTTTTTATTTATCATATAGTATAATAATTAAAAAATTTATTATTTATATATTAGTTTGAATATAAGGTATATAATTTTTTATTTTTATATTAATTTTTATCTTATTATTAAGTTTTGATTGTATATTGACTTGTTAATTTATAATATACAAAAAATATTATTATTTAATATGTATTTTTTTATATATTAATTTGTATAAAAAATTTACAAATATATTATATATATTATATATATTTATAGTATTTATAAAATGTATATACAAAAATATGTGTATGTGTGTGTGTATATATATAATAGAATAAAAAATAATAAATTTGATTTGTTTTGTTTTTTCAAGAAGAAAATTCATAAGATTTATAGTCAAAATAGTAAAAATTATATTTTTTGGTATATAAAATCAATAATTCTAATATTACAATCTTTTGTTTTAATTTTTTATTTTATCTTAAGAAAAAAAAATTCGGTCGTAGTGATTTATTTTCAAAGCTCAACAATGAATAATAACCAATGTGATAGAATATTGCAATAATAAATATAAATTTCAACATATATCATAAAGTTTACAACTAAAAGAGATAATGTCAAATTGGTTATCAAAGATGTTGTGATATTTGTGTAAATGAGATAAGAAGTGTGTCAGGGCATTAACATTTTTTGACCTAATGATAGTATCTTAGGTACCACTACATTTTATGTGCTCAATTTACCCACCAACATCAAATAAAATATTCTCATCTAGTGGCGAAGTCAAACCTTTGGTATTCAAACAATAAACATATTACACATATTTAAATGAAATAAAATGTAATATTAATCTAAATATTTGAATTTAATTAAAAAAGGTGATGCCATAACTTATAAACTATTATTGTCATCATGATTTGAGACTAATTGAGGGACAAAAGTAACAAAACCATTAAATATAAGAGTCAAATACATTTATGATATTATAAAGTGATAAGTTGCCTTCTTAGATTCTCACATCTTAAGTTATATAGCCTTATTAGTTGGCACAGCAAAAAAGTTTCACATATAACTCTCCTTTCAATTTTTTGGCCACAACAATTTCATGTTTACAAACAAATAAGTTTTTGTGGTTATAAATAGGCCTTTAATAAATAAATCTAGCAACCATTTTCTTCTCTTTGTTTATCTCAAGCTACCTAAGACATGTTCAAGTTTCATGTGCAGCAACCCCTTTCTTCTCTTAGATTTTCTGGCACAACACTTATAGTTTTTCTAACACAATAGGTATAGTTTTTCTAGCACAACATACTAATTTTGGTGATTATAAATAGGCATCCACCCTTCCCTCTTTCTTATTTTTCATAAGCTCTCTCTCTTCTACTAATGAAACTTTTTCTCTCCCACCATGCCATGGATTCAATTGTTCAGCCCTTGTTGATTCCAAGGTGAAGGAGAATAATAGCCATTGTGCTAACTATTATTTTTACATGGATAACTCTATTGCTATTAAAAATTTCTAATTTTCTCAAAGCTTTTTCCCTCACCTCCAATTTCCCTAAAATTGGTAGATCATAGGGATTGCATGTACCATCTTACTCATTCTCAATAATGAACTTGACATTAATGACTAATCTACTATTAGTTAGGTCAATGCATCTTTAATTAAATGAATAAGCTTATAAAATAACCCAACTAGAGTAAACACCATATAATACATCTTCATCTAGAACTTCGAAGTTGTTAATGATCATGAGATTCATTAAGGAGGCTACAAGACCTAGAAGTAAAGGATTGGTCTTCATCTAGAAAAGAAAAGCAAACAAAAATAGGAAAGCCAAAATGCTTTAGTATAATCAGCAATCACATTGACCATAATCTGAAATTTAATAGCCCAAAATCCATTTGAGGCTAAACAAGGCAAAAGCAAGTTGCACTCAAGAAACAACACAAGGGTGAAAAACCCAGCATATCCAAAAGAATAAATGGTGGGGGTAAAAAAGCCAAGTCAGGAAAAATTTTGACTTCAATGTTTTTGCTTCAGTTTCACTAAAGTTTAATGACTTACTCGTAGAGGCTAATGTTGTAGGATGCTTTGAACTAGAGATGGGGAACTGGGCTGATAGGAGTTTGAAGAATAAGCTAGACATTTGACAACGACCCAGTGAAAATACTAATGCAACAATGGTTGATTGGAGGAAATGGCACTATAATCATTGTTGACATTTGACAAAGGGTGCTCTTATCCACCTCAATTATGGAAACAAAATATTGAGATTTACAAAATTTGTCTCCCTTATCAAGCCTCAAGTTTGTCCCTTGCTTTACATGTCCTTGTTGACATATGGGGTCTAACATATCCTAAATTATTATTGAACAACTAGTAATTTTTGGTGCTGTTGGATCTGCTTCCAATGTTTGTTCAAGAAGTCAAGTTCTCAAGTCATAATAAGTGGTATCTACCATTCCATAAGCATCCTACTTGTCCAAAAAGAAAAAAATGGTAGTCACCCCAGTAGCATTAAGAATAACTACAACTACAAAGAGTTGCGTATTAAACATAAGGTGTTAGCTTAGACTAATTGGGCATGGTGAATTGAAGCAAAATGTGCCTTATGCAAGAGGCTGGAGCTTGCCAGAGTCTGAAGGTAGATCAGGCCTGTCATGAAAGTGTCACTCAAATAGACCAACTCTGAACAAAATGAAAATTGCTACTTAATTTCTATGAGTAGGATTTAAATCCTCTTACCAACAGATTAAAAAATCATATTTTTTGAGGAATAAAAAGCAATAAACTATTTTTTGGCACAAAAAAGGCGATGCACATTAATTATTCTTTACTTTTCCACGTTGTTCCCACAAATGATATCTAGTGCAATATATTTTGATTGATTAATTTTAAGTTTCATAATTTGGGATATTCTCAAGATTGGGTCCAAAAAGGGTGTTGTTTTAGGGTAATGGTGGTGCTTGCTTGGAATTGCTCCTTCCAAGTGGTTTTTATGTCGACTTTGTGGCAGCTTTCGAGTTGGCAAAATGCTAGTATTTTTTTTAGAGATCATCATGCCCCTTTGGAAATTGCAAAGTCTATGAAAAGACTAACAATAGAAATTTATAATATTGGGCAAGAAGAGTATATGTGGTAAGGTCAAGCAAGCTATGGAAGAGTACCTAATTCCAATTTAACATGCTGGCAACCTCCTCCACCAATGATCTTGAAAATTAATGTTAGTTTTGCTAAAGGAGCTCTTGGTTTGGTTGGTTCTAGGGGTTTTTCTAGAAATGAGTTTAGTAGATAGATCTTTTAACTCAGAGATATTTGTATGGCATTGCTAGTTGCATGGGAACGAAATTTAGGAATATTATTAGTGAGACTGATTGAATGTTATCCCTTCAAAGGTTGGGAAAGATGGGTGGGAGTATGATCTTTAATTAGGATATTTATAGTACCAAAGTCATTGCACTCAAATTTTACCATTTTTTAGACTTTAAATTCATTATCACAAAACTTGCAAAGATATAATTTCAAATTTTAATTTAAAAAAACATGATGTAATTTATGATATATATATATATATATATATTCAAGTATGATTTAATAAATTTTTTAATAAAAAATAAATAGTTTGTCTCTCAACTTTTTTTTTTGAATTTTTTTTATGTATGTGTACATATTATTCATAGGAAAGACAATAAACACAAATTTTGGCTATTTTCAACAATTAACAATTAAATTTTCAATGCAAGTTATCTTGGAGAACTAGAAGTCACATGTTTTGTACTATATTTTTTTTAAATAGGAAAAAGAAGGAAACTATAAGTAGACACGAGGAGTTGTTGGTGGAGATGGAAAGATTCAAGAACATGGCGACGACAATATTTGAGTAATTGTTGGAGAAAAAGTATATAGGGTGTCCACAAGTAGATATTCCACTCGAGTTAACTATGATGAAGTAGGCATTAGAATTATTTTTTTCAAATTAATTTCTATTTATTAGAATTTTAAAAAATTAATTTATATTTTTAGGAATCTTTTAAAATTATTTTCATAATTTTTCATAATTAATTTTTATATTTATGAAGTTTTAGAATTTTTTTCTATTTTTGTAAAACAATTTATTTCTATTTTCAAAATTTTTTTATTTATAGAAATTATCTCTATTTTAAAAGTTAATTTTTAATTTTTTTGAATTTTTAAAAATTAAATTTTATTTTTTATATTTTTTATATTTTAATTTTATTTTAAAATTTTTTTATATCAAAATTAAATTCTAATTTTATTTTTTTATTTTTAAAATTTTTGTAATTCTTTTTTTTAAATAATTTTTAATTTTTAAAATTTCTTTTATAAATAATGTTATACCATTAAACATGATTTTTACTTTGGTAAATTTAAAATTTTTATTAGTTATTTTATAATAAAAATAATAAATAATTAATCTTATTTTGTATAAAATAATGATAGAATAAATATAATAAGTGTAATATAAAAATTAAATATAATTAAAAAAATAGATAAATTTAATGAAAAAATTTAAATTTTATCTAAAATGTATAATAATAATAATTAAATTACATATTTATATGTCATTTCTACATGGCTAGCAATTTTAATTATATTGTTTACTAATTTGTATCAATTGGGCCTGTTGATTCAATTATAATATTCTATTAAATTGCACAATTAAAATATTGTGCATAATTATCATTAGTCCACTCCACTAACGGGTCTGGTATGTTCTTAATCAAATTGATTAGTCATCCATTTATGCATTATTTAAGATCAACTTCTCTTCGTCTTGCCTTTGCCCTTCCTCTCTCTCAAGTCTCTCTCCCTCTCTCTCTCTCTTGTTCATAACCTGTTTTTTTCCATTTTCTCTCACTCCTTTATTCTCCCACACTCCCGTGTTATACAAGTCATTTTGCTAACATTCGTAATAGATTAAAGGTATTTTTAATATTGTCGATGAATTTTGCTATTGAAAAATGGACTCTGCAAAATCTTAAAACATTTTAGTACTTTAGCAAACAAAACATTGTATTTTCCAGACTCAAGTTTTGACTCATGCTACCATTGGATTTTACCAAATTCAAGTATGTGACTTATTCTCCCTGTTTGTCTATGTTAAGTAGATTGTCTCATCAAATTCATAGATTATTTTTGATACACAGATTTAGAGACTCGTCAACATCCCTGGATATTTTCACAAATCATTCTTCAATGATTTAAACCAAAACTTCCAGTGCATTCAATCCATTTTGTTAATTAACAGGTACCTAAGAAAAATTAGACAAGATTGAACAAAAGAACAAAAATGCTTGCTGTTTTTGTTACTAATAAAGGGAAAAGTAGCGGTTTTGTACATTTGTCTAAACCCACTAAAGCTTTCCTTTGATGTCACTTACTCTACGTGGATACTTGAAAACCACTTGCGGATTTCCAAGGATCCCAACAATCTTAGAGGCATAACTAATTGTTATTGTTTGCAAACCACCTTGCAGTTGAGCTGAAATTTGAACCCGACATGGATTCAAATAATGATTACAGAGACATCTTGAATACAAAGGCAGCCTTTGGTACGTTCGGAATCATTGCAACTACGGTAGCAAGTCGTTTGCTTTTTGCCAAAGCCTTGGCTTTTCTTGTGAATCAAAGTATGTCGGTTGCATCGATCAATTGTGCTTACATTTAATAACTCCTTGGTCTCTAGCTATAAGTCAAAGCCACAAAGCCTATGTCTTAAACTTATTAAACTCACGTGAATCTATCCCTAGGTAAACCATAAAGGGGAAAAGAATCAATGTCCATTGAATCTAAGCTTCGATAAATCCAATAATATGTTGCCTATGTTTTTATCTTTATGTTGAGGAATCAAGAAATAAATCAATTTATTCATCAAAACACTTGATTAATAAATAATAATAAGGTAACCTTTTATAAATTTTTAATTTCACCATGATTAACTTCACTTTATCTCAACGAAAGAAATGAATTTAGTATAGAATACATGCAAAAGAATATGAGACTAACAATTCACACCAAGTGGTCTTTAGTGTAGTTCAATTTCAAGTAACTACATTCAATACATGCCGCAAAACTCCAAGCAAAAAATAATCATTCTCTCTCTCTCTCTCTCTCTGTTTTTTCTTTTTTTAGCAGCAAAATAGGGTTTTATTCAAAGGATTGTCTTAGGTGACACATTATTAAGCCCAGTAGCAACCATCTTTAGGAAATCCCCAGTCATTGCACCAAAAAGGCAATTCAATCCAAGTGATTGGCTTGTATAATGAAAAGGATTTTTAAGAAAAGGCTAATATTGTGTTATGATATTTACACCCCTTTTATTAATAACAAGGGGCTGTGTTTTGTCAAATGGAAGCAAAAGTTCTAAGTCCCTAGGTTAATTGGCTTCCATGGAGGAAGCATGAAAGTATCAAAATAGTCCACCTTTGTGATTTCCTATCACTCACACTTTCAAAATAAGATCAAATAAGTTTGTTACACTACCAAACAAATGAATTAAGGTAGCGGTTCAAAATTACTCCCTTTAAGCAAAAAATTCTTACCTAAGTCTGATGCAATGATTTTCAGGCTACAACATTTGCGAGTATTGTAATGGATCTAATGGAGCAATTTTCTCTACCTATATATGAAATTACTACCTCAAAGCATTTTAGGCACTACTTTTCTTAGAGAATAGGTAATAGTTTTTTAAAAATTAGGTAGTGGTTTTTTAAGAAAATAGATAGCAGTTTTTTAAGAGAATATGTAACAATTTTTTAAGAAAATAGGTAATGGTATTTTAAGGGAATAAGTAATGGTTTTTTTAAGGGAATAGGTAGTGGTTTTTTAAGTGAATAGGTAATGATTTTTTAAGGAAATAAGTAGCAATTTTTTAAGTAAATAGATAGTAGTTTTTTAAGAGAATAGGTAGTGATTTTTTAAGGGAATTGGTAGCAATTTTTTAAGGGAATAGGTAGCAATTTAATAAGGGAATAGACAATAGTTTTTTAAGTGAATAGGTAGTGGTCTTTTAAGAAAGTAGGCAATGGTTCTCTAACTATTTCAAAGTTCTAAAATTATGACATTTATGACAATAATTTGAACATAATCGAAATGATTGATTACACATAAAGTTGTCCTTAAAGAACACACTTTGTTGACAATGAATTTAGAAAGCATCTCACAATTTGAACCAAATGTTGCATAAATAAAGGTATCGAGTAATGATCAACATTTAAGAAATGAGTCCTCTCACTCAAGCATAACAAACATTTGAAATATAAACATTGGGCTCAATTAAGCATAATAAGTAACAACTAAGAGGAGATAGTAATAGAAATTCAAGTTAATTCTTTAGACTTGATTTAATTCATTAGAAATGAAGAAATTCATATGCTATCTACAAGACCTTCAAATTGGAGAGAATAAAGTGCAATTGTATTATCTTCTTCTCCATATCCTTACTTTGCTTCTTTCATTCTCTGAGGTAACGGTCTCTTGCCTTCATGAGGAAACTAGCAACAATCCACACACTTCTCCTCACAAGACAAATGTAGAGAAAAAGAGAGAGAGAGAGAGAGAGAGAGACTGAGAGACAAAAAGACATAACAAACATCATATGCATCCAAAACTAGACATATTGATGCAAAGTATTAGCAATATACCACATTGTACAACTAGTGTACCATCCACAGAAAGACTTTAATGCCAAAATCTCACCTAACTAAAATGCAAAGTCGTAGAGTTTAAGAAGTATAATGAAAGACATTTCAATAGTTGATACATCCTAAATTATTATTAAGTATGAAATATAGAACATTTTAGATAGAAAAGATGCAAATGTGTAGAGAAAATTTGATGTAAAATAAGATGGGAAACTTGGAATTTAGGGTTTTAATGTTTACTCTTTGGCTGCAAAGACCTCATCCTTGAGGGGGAGCAACATCCTACAAAAGATAAATATAACTTTTGATTTAAACTTATAAATATTTAAAATAAAGTAACAAACTAAAAATAAGTAAAAATGAGAAATAATTTACACATTAACAAAGAATAAGATTAAGAAGAAAATAGGAGAAATTCTAAATGTGTGGACTACGTGTGCCTCCCAAGGATATATGGGCCCTTTGTTGTAACTCTTGATTAGGAGCACTAAAAGCATCATCTAATGCATCTAGTAAAGGAGCTATTACTATGTTTAAAGGAGATATGTCAAAATTAATGTTTAGCTTGGGATTCTGTTGTTGTAATTTTTGGAACATTACATAAAAATATTGGGCTATTGCTGTAGCTTACAGTTCTATCCTCTTTTGCAACTCTTGTATATATGCTTTAAGTGTCTTTTGCATCTCAACTTCCACATGCTCCCTAATAGACTGCATAAAGTCTAATGGAACTTTTGTAGCATCTTTAACAACTAATTTGCTTTTCAAAGTCATGTGGTTCACACCTATTCCGTATAGCCTCACCCTCCTAGAATGCTCCTCCCCATAATTGTAGTAAAGGCATTTACATGACTTTGGCTATTTGTTCCTTCCCCTTGAGTTCAAAGCTCCTTAATCTAATTCTAGGTTTAAAGCAAGTCAAGTTATAAGTGAAAAAATATAGTAAAACTATAGGTTATACACGAAAAAGTAAGAAAAATAAAAGAAAATGCTTACAATTTACTAAGATATTTGATCTGATAACTTATATTTTTTGTCAAATCATCTTTTGTGAGTAGCCTTAAATATGTCAAGTTGAGATGGAGAGGTTTTATTTGGATATTCAACTTTTTGATACAATTGCAAATAATGAAATGTAATGAAGCAAATTTAAATAACATAAACTAAAGGTACCAAATCATGGTTAGATATGGACCATAAGATTAATATAACATAAATAACAACTGAATATATTATTGGTTTTTTTATAATTTATGTATCAATTGTTCTCATATCCTTATAAAACTCCTTTTGCCTATAGTGTGCATTTTTATTTGCTTTTGTGATTAATAATGTCAGTTCTTGCCACTACTTGTAATCATTGGTAAGGAACAAAAAAAAGTCCAAATATATTAATATAAAACCAAAAGAAAATATTTGACAATTAAGGAAGAATAATATAATATTAAACTTTTGCTCCTTTAGAATTTCAATATTTCAATAACTATCTAAATTGATCCAAAGGTATATGAGATAGATGGTTTCTCATTCTCCCTCCCTTAATTGTGTACTTCTTATAGTGTTGTCTCTTTAACTTGCACTTATAAGCCCTCCAACTTGCTCCAATGGTACTCATCGCCCATTTTTTTGCCTTCCTCAAGAACCACATACTTACTCTGTTGTTCCCACCGCCTTGTATGAGTTGTAATTGTTGTCAACTAGGTTTACGAGTGTAAGAAAGTAAACCCACATGGAAGGGCAAAAAGGTAAAACCACACGGAAGGGCAAAAAGGTAAAACCACACGGAAGGGCAAGAACGTAAAATTGCCGCGTAAACCCTATTAGGGTTTCATGGAGTAGAGTATATAATGGTTTTGGAAGACAAAGAACAGTGTGCGTCGGCAATATTGAGCATTCAACAAAATTTAGACAACCGACCAACCAAAGAGAGCACCAAACCCTACACAGGAGAACACCACCGGTAAGGACGAAGAGAGTGAACAGTGTCGTCGAGTGAACAGTAACTGCACAGTGAAGCCGTTGGACGAAGAGAGAGAAAATGCCTGGAAGAGAGAGAAAGGACGTCGTCGGAGATAGGAGAGAAACGGACATAACAGCGAGACGGTCGGCGAGGAGACAGCAAGGCACACGGCAACCCTACACCATCGGTAGAAAAGAGAGACGATCGAAGCGGCTGGTGAAGGGGGGCGACGGCAGAACGATACAGAAGAGAGAGAGAACCATCGACAAAAACAGAACTGCCGAGAGAGAGAAAGAGTTGACGGGAAGGAGAGAAAAAGAAACCCGACGGCCAGAACAGAGGAGTCGATGGGAAGGAGAGAAAGAAAACACAATTCGGCCAACCAAGTGAGCCGACGGCAGAACAAGGGAAGAGAGAGAAAAGAAGGAGAAAAATCATACACGGCCAAATCGGAGACCGTCGGCAGGAAGAAGAGTGACGGCTAAACAGGGCTGAACGGTAGGATGAAGAAAAGCAGACCATCGGCAGAAAAGGAAGGAAATCCAGCCAAGTGGGTGAACGGAAAAGAGAAATTCGGTGAAGAGAGAGAAATCTGGTGAAGAGAGAGAAATCCAGCGAGAAGAGAGAGAAATCCGACTGTAGGAGAGAGAAATTCGGCTGGACGGTGAGAGAGAAACGGACAGGCAAGCCGTGAGACAGTAAGATTGTGAGACAAGGTGACGGGTGAGACAGTGAGATGGTGAAAGTAGAAATTGTGTGAAACAACGTAGAAAAGAAATTCGGCGAAGCACGTAAAGAATTCAACGTATTTCCAGATTTCTTCAAGAGAGGTTAAAGAGCGTTGCGGTGAACTTCTAAGCGGTAGTGGAGCAGCCTTTCAATTCAACAGAGGCAAGACAAGCTAGAAGAAGGGTAGACACAGTAAGTGACACTCTTTGTATTATACTTGCTTAGTAATTGCAATAGTGAAAGGAGCAGAGAATTAAAGACATCCATTGTAACCTGAATTCTCAAGTATAGTGGATAGTCTCAGTAAGGAAGAGTCCCTACCACCGTGGATGTATGTCACGTTGACGGAACCACGTAAATGTCGTGTATCCTTAATTTGCTTTACATTCTGTGTTTTGAATTGACTTGTAAATGCAGCTAAAGTATCAGCCAACCCATAACCTAACAAAGACCTAAACAAGAACATCCGTATTGTCTGCTAGGCAAGGTGTCTGAAAGGTGACTTTGGGGACTATTGTGATTAGTAGGTAGCAATAGATCTACCTTAGTTGAGTTTAAGAAAGAGTTTGCTATTAAAAAGAGGTTGAAGTTGTTCACTTACCTGCGAATTGCGAATTGTGGTGATACTGATTCACCCCCCTCTCAGTATCATGAACTAGTAGATCCTAGGGAGAAGTCGGGAACTTCAATTGGTATTAGAGCACAGGTTCACCAGTTTGAAGCTTAACAGCTTGGTGTACTACTTTGAAGGGATCTAGAAGTTTGACTTATTCAGCATACTGAGAAATGGAAGCCGGTACCAGCACTAGCACCACTTATAGTAAGAAGGTTCCAATCTTCAATGGAACCAACTATCATATGTGGAGAGCAAGAATGCAAGTGGTATTTGCAACCATGGGCATGAACGTGGTGAAATGTGTACAGGAGGGTTTTGCGGCTCCGGAAGAAGGTAAAGACCCAACCTCAGAGGAGTTAAAACAATTCGAGATAAATGGGAAGGCCTCAAATGTCATCATTTCAGCATTAACAGATGCTGAGTATGCTAAAGTTATGGACTGCAAATCTGCCAAGGTAATATGGGACAAATTGCAGAAAGTCTATGAAGGTGATGGCAGAATGAAGGAGGCTAAGCTTCAAGTGTTCAATGAGAGATATGAATCTCTCAGAATGCAGAAGAATGAGATAGTTCAAGAGTTCTTCACCAGGGTTATTGATGCTGTAAACGACCTGAGAAGTCATGGGAAGAACAAGAAGGACTCATCGATTGTGAAGAAAATTTTGAGAATTTTGCCTGAGAGGTTTGCTTCAAAGGTGGTAGCCATAGAGGAGAGTAGAGATCTCAACTCTATGTCTCTGCATGATCTTCAGTGCAATCTCATTGCATATGAGATGAGAATAAAGTCAACTGAGAGCTCCTCAACGTCAAGGGTATCAAAGGAGGCAGCTTTCAAAGCTATGAAACACTTGAAGATAAAAGAAAAGGAAGAATCATCCAGTGAGGATAATGATGATGATGAGGGAGAAAGTGAAGGTGAAGTATTGGCTTACTTCACAAGGAAATTCAAAAAGGGGTCTAAGAAGGGAAAAGGATAGTTGTTCTTGAGATATTATCATTGTGGGTAGACTGGACACTTTGCTTCTCAATGCAAAGTGAAACTTGATGATGCAGATGAGGATGGAGATGATGAGTAGAATTCAAGATGGAGAAGATCATCATTCAAATCAAAGAAGTCCAATAAGAAGATTGCCAACCCACAGAGGAAGACGAGAGGCTCATTCAAGAGTTATGTGAGTCAGACAAAAGAAGCTGATGAGGAAGAAGATGAAGACTCATTAGATGAGTATGTCTTTATGGCATCAGCACAAAGTGGTAGCTCAACCTCTGAAGGGGAAGAGGAAGTTAATGAAGAAGAGCCAGATCTTGAAGCTGAGCTGGAAGTAGCTTCAAAGGAGATAATCAGAAGGGGCAGAACCATAAGAAGGTTGGAGGCCCATGTAAAATAAGTTGAAGCAAAGTCTGAGGAAGCTGAAAGTCAAAACGGTGAAATAAAGGCTGAGCATATAGACTTAAAGAGAAGATTTGAGGAACAGATCAAAATATGTGAAGACCTTACAGTAGAGCTTGGCTCAAGGGCTTCAAAAATTGAAGAAATGGAGAAAGAGTTGCTGAGACTTCAGCAACAACTCAAAAGTAGCAAAGAGAACTTACAGAAGCTTGAAATGATAGGAGAAACAACTTCTGGAAAAGGAGAGAAGAATGTAGAGAAAGGGTAGCAATCTAAGGCTGCATTGGCTAAAGAAAATGAGAATGTGCCACAGAAGTTGAAAAAGAAGGTTGTGACTCAGAAGAAGATAGCTGAGAATAAAGAAGATCTGAAGAAGTAACCTAGGGTGGCAAATAAGAAGGAAGAAAAGAAAGTCAGGCAACAAAGGGCTACGGTTGAACAGAGGAAGGAGAAAAAGGTGACTAAAATGGAAGTCACACAAGCAAAGAAGCCAGCTACTTTGCCTACACCGCAAGCGATGAACAGAAGAAGACAAGCAATGATCAGACCCAAGAAGAGGCAGTTTTAAGGTCATTGCCTTTATTGTGGAGTTTGGGGTCATAAAGCGAGTAACTGCTGGTGGAGAAGGCCAATATATGTCTCCAACTTGAGAAAATACGATGCTACATACAGGGGGAGACAATATAGATTTCAGAAGAGAACACCTGTCGTGAGTTCTTGCACATACTGTAAAAGGCAAGGACACGCTAACAAGGATTGTTGGTGGAAGCCCAAACCAATGGTTTCAAAGAACAAGTTTGTTATATTGGCAGACTTGGAACAGTGTGAAAGGTGCGAGCAGGATGGCCATAATGCCAAGAGATGCATGACACTTCTCCCTGAGCAAGAGAAGGCACTCAATGGCACAATGAAAGCAAGCAGTGCAATCAAAGCTGAGAAAAAGGAGAAAGCTATCTTCCAGCCAGTTCGAAAGAAGGAATATAAAGCTAAAAGGGAAGTGGCTAATATAGTTGAAATCACACTCAAAGCTGACTGCAATTGGCAATGATGATTCACTCAACATCAATAGTTAGGGGTCAGTAAAGATTGGAAGAGGAAAGCTGAAAGATATTCTGCACTTTGAAGGACTCAAATATAATTTAGCATCTGTCAGTCAGCTATGCAACGAAAACCATAAGGTAATATTCACAAAAACAGGTTGCCAGGTAAAGAGTAAAGAAGGCAATACTGTTGCAGCTGGGAAGAGAACAACTGGAAATTTATATGCAATTGATGAGGACAAGGCAAGCAACTTTTTACTCACCAAAGAAGAAGAAAATCAACTCTTACATAGGAGGCTAGGACACCTGTCACAGAAGAACATGAGGAAGCTGACCACTACTTATACAATCAGAGATATTCCTGACCTCAGGAGAGAGAGAGAGTATGTTTGCTCAGCATGCTCTAAAGGAAAACATGTCAAAAAGCAGTATAAGACCAAAGAGTTCAGTTTTGAAGCAATGCTTGACATTGTGCATACTGATTTGTGTGGGCCGATGAGAACAAAAGGGTTGAATGGTGAGAGGTACTTCGTCTGATTTATCGATGATTATTCCAAAAGGACCTACATCATGCACCTCAAACACAAGTCAGAAGTTTTGAAATGCTTCAAGAGATACAGAAGATTGGCTGAGAATGAGAGTGGAAAGAAGATCAAAGTATTGAGGTTAGATCAAGGCACTGAATTCACAAATGGAGCTTTTGAAGATTACCTTGAGAAGCATAAAATTCACCATCAGATGGCAGCAGTAAGAACACCTCAACAAAACGGGGTGGTAGAGAGGAAGACTAGAGCTGTGGTTGAAATGGCAAGAACTCTACTGCTGGAATCTAAGCTTTACACAAGATTTTGGACAGAAGCAACATTTACAGCCGTACACCTACTGAACAAAGTTCTACTAAGGCCCAATACTGATAAGACTCCATATGAGTTATGGAGTGGGAAGAAGACAACAGCCAAGTATCTCAAAGTCTTTGGCAGCTCATGTTTTGTGAAGAACAAGGAGCAAAACTTGGGAAAACTTAATGCTAGGTCTGATGAAGGCATCTTTGTGGGATACTCAACAAAGACAAAAGGTTACAGAGTTTTCCTGCATAAGCTAGGAAAAGTGATCACTTCCAGTGATGTAAGAATAAATGAGAACAGGAAAACAATGCAGAATGGAAAAGTTGAGGACAATGAAGAAGATGACTTTAATGTAGATGAAGAATCAGATCAACCTGAAGAAAAGGAACAAGAAGTAAGTTTAGACTCAGAGAAGAATGAGTCTGAAGATGAAGAAAGAGATCCTTTTGCAACTAAGACGGTGCAAGGAAGAAGGACAAAGAAAACATGGACCAGTGCTCATCAAGGAGATCAGATCATAGGTGACCCATCAGCAGGAGTTACAACAAGAAGAAGAATGGTGGGAGCTACTACTCTACTCTTACAAATTGAACCTAAATCTATTGAAGAGGCTATTCAAGACCAAGCTTGGGTCAAAGCCATCAATGAGGAGTTGGATCAAATTGAGAAGAATGATACATGGGAGCTGGTTCCAAGACCCACTAATAAGAAGCTGTTTGAAAAGCATAGATTGAGTCCATTTGTGCAAATGCCTCCTCAAGCCTGAAGTTCAGGTAAATCCTCCATCTTCACTTTGTGAGTTTTTCAAATTTGTAATTGGTTGGCAAAGGGGGAGAGAAGCAACAGTGCAGGAGGAGCTGTTAAGAAAGGGGGAGTGCATATTTAGGGGAAGTTGAAACTACTGCATAGTGGCTTTTGTCATGAGTGTTGCCAATAATTACAAAGGGGGAGATTGTTGTTCCCATAACCTTGTATAGGTTGTAATTGTTGTCAATTAGATTTAAGTGTGTAAGAAGGTAAAAGCCACATAGAGGGGCAAGAACGTAAAAGCCACATGAAAAGGGCAAGACAGTAAATTTGCCACAAGTAAGCCTTATTGGGATTTCATGGAAGAGTATATAAAGGCCATCAGAAGACAACAAAATTGACGGATTGGCTATTGAGAAAAACAGACAGAAAACCTACGCATACCACCGGCAAGAGAGAGAAACCCGTGGGAAAGGCACACCACCGGCACACCAGCAGTCGACAGTTGAGTAGATTGGCACACTACCGGCACACCAGCGGTTGGCAACTGAGTAGGTCGGCACACCACCGGCAGACGGTGGGATAGAAAGGGATCCGGCAACAGCAAAAGGAGATCCGGCTGGGACGGTGACAGATCCGGCTGGGACAGAGGAGATCCGGTGACAGCAGAAGGAGATCCGGCTGGGATGGTGACAGATCCGGCTGGAACAGAAAGAGATCCGGGGACGCCGTGAGAGAGATCCGGCGACAGCGTGAGAGAGATCTGGCTGGGACAGAGGAGATCCAGCGATAGCATGAGAGAGAGCTGGTTGGGATGGTGAGAGATCCGGTAGAAGGAGATCTGGTCAATGGTGAGAGATCCGGTATAACAGGGGTCCGGTCGACGGTGATAGATCAGGCAGAACATGGGCTGGACAAAAAAAAAAAAAAACGTGAGGCGAGCCGTGAGACAAGGAGATGGGTGAGATCGTGAGACGGTGAAAGCAGGAGTTGTGTGAGACAACTAGATAAGGAATTCGGTGAAGTATCAAAAAGAACTCAACATATTTTCAGATTTCTTCAAAAGAGGTTAAAGAGCATTGCGGTAAACTTCTAGGCGACAGTGGAGTAACCTATCAATTCAACAGAGGCAAGACAAGTTAGAAGAAGGGTAGACACAATAAGTGACACTCTTTGTATTGTACTTGCTTAGTATTTGCAATAGTGAAAGGAGCAGAGAATTAAGACATCTATTGTAACTGGAATTCTCAAGTATAGTGGATGATCTCAGTAAGGGAGAGTCCCTACCATCGTGGATGTACATCACATTGATGGAACCATGTAAATCTCATGTGTCTTTAATTTGCTTTACATTCTATGTTTTGAATTGAGTTGTGAATGCAGTTAAAGTATCAGCCAACCCATAACCTAACGAAAGCCTAAACAAGAACATCCGAATTGTCTATTAGGCAAAGGTTGTCTGAAAGGTGGACTTTGGGGACTATTTGATTAGTAGGTAGCCAATAGATCTTACCTAGTCGAGTCCTGAGAAAGAGTTCGCTTTAAGAAGAGGTGAAGTTGTTCAGACTTTACCTGCGAATTTGCGAATCTGTGGTGATACTGATTCACCCCCTCTCCAGTATCACAAAACTAGTAGATCCCTAGGGAGAAGTCGGGAACTTCTTCCAATATTTTTTTTAGGTATATAAAGAATTAGAAAACCATGTTTAACTTTGTTTTAGATGTAAGCACTTTAAAATACTTTTTAAATATTGATTTTACTATTTTTTAATTTCAAAATGGAATTATATGCGAACCACATAATTTTCCAACCATTATCTTCTTTAATCTTACACAAAAATCATCTCGTAGAAATGAAACCAAGCTGTTTGTCCATGAAGAAAATGAATAAAGTATATATTTTTTTAATAAAATTAATTACAAGGTAATATTAGAAAGAGGAAATGTAGCTTTTGAGAAGAATTCATAGTACGAGNAACCAGGCCTTGCGAGGCAACGATAAAAGGGGTAAATTTTATTCTCCAATGGTATAGTAAATAACTAAAACGAGCTTTGGTAATAAATTTAAGAATAATAGATAGAAGGGAAGAGTTGAGAAAGGAATAAAAGATGATAAGAATGACAAGAGGTTCCTAAAGTGGGAAGTTCCGACGCACAAAGTAAAGTGATAAACAAGCCAGCTAAAATGCAAATGAATAAGAATGATTCAAGTATTACCCAAAATTTAGGATGTATAAAAGAAGACTACCATGAATTAGATTAAGAATAGAAACAAAAACTTTAGTTTTCCAATAAAATTAACAACATGTTCGCTTCATGTTTAAAGAACGTTGATCTCCAATATTAAAAACAGAATTAGAGAGAAAATGTTTAGAAGACATTAACATTAAAACTCCTTTTAAAAAAAACAAATCCACTAACTATCAAATAGAGAAAGATAAATGAATAATTTAAAGAAAAAACGTGATATAATTACATCTAAAATAAGAACTTTATAATTACTATATTTATAGACAAATTACTATTAGACTCATAAATCGGAACCGTCGCAAATAATAACAATTAGATAGAACTTAAAATCTGCATGAGATTTCTTTGGCTCTAAATTTAGTGCATGCACAGTCCAAAAATGCAAGAGTAAAGAGGACTCACGTACTTAATCATTTCTAAACTTTGAGAAACATCATTTCACTATAAGAAATGGGTGTGAACAAATGGTAATCTAGAATAAGATTGTGTATCTGTAAATGATCTTGTAATTGGTCAGAGATGATTGGACGGGGTGGGCCATGTTCTTCACTCTATTAGAAGGAATAATGTAACAGAAGTAATTTATGTCATTGAGTGTGATCATAAAAACGAAAATAATATAAAATACGAATAATTTGGACACTAAAAAGCTTTGTCTATAACATGTAATGAAATGAAGATGTTCTGGTTTATCTGAACTTTAATTATGTGCTCGAACTACACTGAAGATAGTTAGTGTGCATCTCACAATAGAATAATGTTAATTAATGTGGACATTTAAGTTAATGAGTTCATGAATATATTTATGAGAATGAGACTCCTTAAAACCAAAGAAGAAGCCATATTAGCAAAAGATTGAAGATGATGGTCTCATCTTTCTAGCAATTAAACCATTCTATCAAACACATAAGAAAAGATAATAAAAGAATGAATGGTCCCTATATTTTTTTCAAGAACAAAAAATTCAATGTATTCAAACCGCATATGAAAAAGGTATATTAACATACTTGTCCTCCGAGCTCCCACTAGAAAAAGTAATGTTTTGAAACTATTTGATTAGACATGGATGTTAATTGTCATGAATCCTTCAATGAATAGAGAAGCATTATTGCCAAGAATCAAGTGAATGCTCTCAAGTTTCTAGCAATGAATGATTCTCTTTTAGTAAAGAAGGCTAATTAAGAGCAATAGTAATAAATATCTTATAGTACAGAATGCATAATTAAGAGTAACAACCTTTCAATTGGATGAACTTTAATAGATTTGGACTACACAAAAATGTTAATATGCATGTTGCAATGAAGTCAGTGATCAGTGCAAATATTTAAGTTAATTTCATGCTACCTTTGTGTGAATGACTCCTTGGAATAGAAATCTTACTAGCAAGAAATAAGGTGGTAATCTACTCTTTCAAGTAATGAGTCATTCTATCAATGAAAGAAAGCCTAAATAAAATGAAAAGACTACTTTATTTGATGAAACTCAATGGGATTCAAACTACCTGAGCTGTATTAATGTGCATGTCATAATTAAATTAATGTTTAGTGTAAACATGGACATTAGTTAATGTGATCTTTTTGTGTTGACTAATTCGTTGTAATGAAAAGTAAAGCCTTATTATGAAGGAATCTAGTGTCAATCTCATGTTTCAAGCAATGAATGATTTTAAATTGGTAGAAAACCTCATCAAGAGTTATAGGTTATTTATTTGATTAAAATCAATGGATTTAAACTACCTCAAGAAGAAGTACTATTTTCAATGAATCACGAGACAATCTTATGTTTCAAGCAATGAAAGATTCTATCATAGTAAATAAAGCTAGTCAATAATAATAGCTTCTTTATTTGATAGACTTCAATGGATTTCAGTTGCACAAGTCATAGGAATATATATATCTCCTAATGAAATCAAGCATTAGTGTAGACATAAGTTAATTTCATGATGGACTTCAATGAGGCATTCAATCCATGAAAGAAAAGCTAATCTAGATATATGATTTTTTTTTTTTGATGAATTCCATGGATTCAAACTACCCAAGGTGTATTGATAAGAATGTTGTAGTGAAATTAATGTTTGGTGTTGATATGGATGTTAGTTGTATGATCATTTTATTTGAATGATTTTTTTGTGATGAAAAGAAAATCCTTATTGCCAAAAAAAATCTAATGTCAATTAGAAGTTTTCATGGAATGAATGATTTCTTTCCTAATTAAAAATCAAAATCAAGAGTAATAGCTCCTTTAAACAATAGACTTCAATGAGATGGAACTATTAGAGAAGAAGACTTACTTTCAAGTAATCAAGAGACAATCTGTGATAAGCTTCTTTTTTTTTTTTTAACAATTTCACATCTCTAAATTAGTATTTTTGTGATAATAGTATCTCAATTGGCATGGTTATGCACTAAATCTTGCAAAAATTGTCATGTAAGGCTAATTGGAGCTCAATGGTGGGAATTCAAGAAAATGGATTCAAAGATCTTATAAAAAACCTAAATAACCATGGACATGGCATTCAAAAGGACAATCCATGTATTCACGCATGTCCATTATGCATGCAATAAGAAGTTATTGCAATTCAAGGCACCAAGCACTTAAAAGAATGAAGATATCCATATTTTGCATGTTGCATTTTTGGGCATAACTTCCTACTTATAATTCAAATTGATGAGATTCTTATGGGAAATTGAAGATAAGTGAAAGAGGTACAATTCTTATTTGAAACTAAGCCTAATTCCTTTGATATCTCAGACAACATTTAGCTATAAGTTGTAAGCCCATGACAAATGACATGTAAGGAAAGAAAGATGATCTAGTCTTGTTGAAATTTAGGGGAATCTACATTTGGATTTCATGCAACATTTGGCTATCCACATATGAATTTGAATAGTAGAGATATGATTCATGAAAGGATAAAAGGGAAAGCATAATGGAGTTGCAGGGTATCCACCAACTAATCTAAAAACAAACGAATGTAATGGTCAAAGTGAGAGCTAAGACTTGGAAACTTGAAGAAGGAGAACATAAAGCAAAATTTGGATCAAAATCTTGGAGATCTTTCAATTTCTATGTTTTGGGTATCATACCATCATGCTCTTAGCTTTTCTTCAATTTTTCTTCATTTTTATTCATGTTCATGTTTAATTTCAATATTCAAGCATAGGCTACATTCTTTTTCTATGGTGGTAATGGATCTTTAGCTTGAAGTTAGATATGATTTTGGATTCTTGATTAATTGCATCATATTGTTGATTGTTTGCTTTATTATATTCATAATGTATTTAGTTATCTGATTAACAATTGAATGAATTAAAAGATTTAGATGACTCTTGGAAGAGATAATCTAAATTAGGAAAAATGAATAAGGTGACATATCATTAAAATGGATAGGAATATAGCTTTGCAAGATGTGCAATTGTGAAAGAATGTTCAATCTTAATGAGTTACTTTAAGTGAATTATCATAAGAATACAGTGTTTTGATTTAATGGAGCATCTTCATCAACTTATTGGAAGAGGTGTTAAATATTTTAGTGCATGCAGTTGACATTGAACTTTGTAATATATTTTAAGATGGTGAAGTTCATCAAACTAATTGTTAGGTGAAATAACATACCCTAAGCCATTCTATCCAACTTTGTGGCAACTTAATCCAATCCTTTCTAATGGATTTGTGAGTGCTATCCTTACTTATGAAGTAAATGTGTCCACATGGGTCATTGAGTGGAATTATTTTGAGTCAAATTACTTTTAAATCATATTACATTTAGATTGTTTTTAGGTAGGTTTCAAGTTAATCTAAGGTTGAGAAGTTATCATTTAAGGAATTAATTTTTTATTCTTAATCATTTTTATTTTATATATTTTTAATTTTTTATATTTTTATTTATTTTAAAAGTATATATTTTTTATTTTTAAATTAATTTTTCTCCTTTCATTTCATTTTAATTATAAGTTAACCAGTTAATTCAAAAAAACTAATTTTTTATTTAACATATAATATAATAGTTAATCAATTTATTATTTATTTTTCATTTTTTAAATATTAATTTAAATAAAAAGTTTATAATTTTTTATTTTTTATACTAATTTTTATTTTATTATTAAGTTTTGATTATATATTGACATGCTAATTTATAATAGATAAAAAAATTATTATTTAATATACATTTGTATATATTAATTTATATAAAAAATTTACAAATATATTATACATATTACATATATTTATACTATTTACAAGATGTGTAATAAAATATGTGTGTGTGTGTGTGTAATTTTTAAAACATCATAAATGTTAAAAATAAAAATAGATTATTATTATATATATAATAAATAAACTAAATTTAATATTGACTCTCTCTCTCTCTCTCTCTCTCTTTTATATATATATATATTAAAATAAAACAAAACTTATATAAATTAAATATATTATTTATTTACATAATATATAAAAAAAAATGATATGCATATGAGATGTATTTATACTCATGTATATCTAAATAATAAAACATAAATAAATAAATTGTTTTATTTTTTCTTATAAGAAAATTCATAAAATTCATACTCAAAATAGTAAAAATTATATTTTGTTAATATATAAAATTAATGACTCAAATATTATAATTTTTTATTTAAATTTTTTTATTATCTTGAGAAAAAAAAAAAGTTGTAGTGAATGATAATTAATATCATAAAATAATGCAATATTAATTACAAATTTTTTCGTCTATTGCAAAGCTTACATTTGAAAAAACATCTTTAGATTGGTTATCAAAGATGTTGCATTGTTTGTGTAAATAATATGAGAAATGTGTTTGAGTATTTGATGTTTTATGACCTATTAATGGTGTCTTGGGCACCACTGCATTTTACATGTTCAATTTGCCAAGTCGAATCTTTGGTATTCAAACAACAAACATATTGCACATATTTAAATGAAACAAAATTTAATATTGATCCTAATATTTGAATTTAATTTAAAAAGGTGATGCCATAACTTATAAATTGTTATCATGATCATGATTTAAGGACTAATCAAGGGACAAAAGTAACAAAACTATTAAATATAAGATTCAAGTACATTTATGATATTGTAATGTCATAAGTTGCCTTCTTATATTCTCACATCCTAAGAGCTATGTAGCCTTATTAGCTAGCACAACAATTCCACATTTCCTACTACAAACAAATAAGTTTTTATGACTAGTAATAGAGCTTTTATAAATAGGCACAACAACCATTTTCTCTTCTCTATTTTTTCTTAAGCTATGCAAGACTTGTTTGAGTTTCATGTGCAATAACCCTTTTCTTCTCTTAGTTTTTTTTTGGCATAACACTCACGACTTTTTTAACACAATAGTTATAGGTTTTTTTGGCACAACATACTAATTTTGGTGATTATAAATAGGCAGCAACCCTTCTCTCCTTCTGATTTTTCATAAGCTTGCTCTCTCTTCTCCTAATGAAACTTTTTCTCTCTCACCACAATATGGATGCAATTGTTCAGCCCTAGCTGATTTTGGGGTGGAGGAGAATAATAGCCACCATGCTAGCTAGTATTTTTAGATGGATAACTTTATTGTTATTAAAAATTTCCAATTTTTCTTGAAACTTGTTTCCTCATCTCTAATTTCCCTAAAATTGGCAGATCATAGGGATCACATCTAACATTTACTCATTCTCAATTTTTTTTGGACTCCTATCAAGTTCATGCCATGGCCATTTTGGTTAACTTTAGCCATCATAACCTTGTTTGAGTTGATTTTGTCTCTTTTAATCTCCTTACTTATTTATGTACTGAAACTTTAGGTAGTGGAGAAATCCTCATTTTTTACTTTTGTCCTCACTCCAACACATGATTCCCTTCTCATGTTGGCAACACACACTTCCATTTTTGATTCAGTTGATTGGAAGGTTGTTCTATGATTTTTCACACTTACAGCACTATCAATTTGTCTATCTCAAACCCTGTCACCATTAAAGGAATGTTTCATCTTTAAAATTTTTTTTGTCAATCTTAGAATTTATTTCATTTACGACAGCATTGTATTAGAAGTATTTGCTATTGTTTTGGGTGCTACCATCATCATTGTTTCTCACAATGTCTTGACGAGAGTGAAGAATGAAGGCAAATGTTGGAGCTATTGAGAAACCCTAGCTATCTAATCAACTTTAACAATATGGACATTTTACATAAAGAGCATATAGGTAGGGAGGGAGTTTGATATTGAGATAATAATGTATTTATGTATTTGAAATTCAACATTTTCAAGTATTAGGTTGGTATTGAGCTTAAGGATCCACTCTTATAAATTGTTCATGCATAATGTCATCTAATAAAAGCTTTGTTTGATATGTTTTTTGGGATATTATAAGTTAATTTAATTACCATCATCAACATAATGTGAAATTGAGCATTTTGTCATCTATCTAAACTTTCATAATAACCATATTTATACACAATTAATATTTTTAAGGTGAGTAAAAGTTCTTGTTAAACAACTAAACACTTCAACATTTGCAGCATTCTAAAAATGAGGTTTCTAATGAAAGGAAGAAAGGGATACTAAAGTTGCATGATGAAGATGAGGTTCATGATGTTATATTACATACAAGAGTATCATTTTACAATTTTTGTCCAAGTTGACTGATAATGTTAGTGTATTTTTCATAATTTCTAATGATCTCAAATACAAAGTATAATTATGCCATATATTTTATACTAGAGTCTAGTTTTCGTTTGTTCTCCTTTTAGGGGTGATAGCTTGTAATTGAATTCCTTTCATCACGCATCTATCACAATCACCATCAAAATTTAAATATATTAACTAATATTGAAATCAAATCATTAAAAGATAGAAAGAATACAAACAATTAACAAGTGGGTTAAATAACTAACCAACTTATGATAATAAAAAAAAAAGTTATTGTTTTCAAATTTGGAGGAAATTAAACAACCTGTATTTTTGATAGTTTGATTTTCCTAACAAAAGGAATGGTCCCAACAAATACATGTACTAATCATATTTTCTATTAATTTTATTTTCAAAAAAAAAATAAAATAACTATTCAAATTAAACTAGGTATACTTTAATTTAGTTGGCTTTCTATTTAAATTAATTGTAATAATTCCATCCCGCATTATCCAATTAAAATCAAAATCCAACTTAAATAAGCCCTTTAGATTTGGACAAAGAACAAGCACCTTCCAAATTGACATTCAGTTATGGCCTCATTGTCTAATCACTATGCCTTCAATCGGTGAGTTTTCATCAAATATTTTTTATAGGTCCATGTTGTATTACACACATATTTTTACTTTGGAATCTTTGTTTATTGATGTATTATTGATTAGAATTAATGTATATATCTAAATTTTGTTAAAGAGAGGCACTAGTTAGGAAGCAAAATAGCGATCCTCCATTTAAGTTTTTATTTTCTCTCATTTATGCTCTTATTTTTTCTTTAAGTAAACCCCCCCACAAATTTTTATATGTCCTTTTTTTTTTCTTTCATTTTTTGGATGATTCACTGTAAGGGATTTGAATTTTGATTATCCCATGATGAAGTTTTTTAGGTGGTATTAATGTTTTAGTTTGACTTTCACTACGCCACAGGCCTAAATGTTTAAGGTTATGTTGGTTGGCACATTTGTTGATGGCTCATACTTGGTGTGTCCATTTTCAAACTTGCTACTAGCTCTGCTATTTTATTAATTGATTTATTTGGTTATTATTATAATGCAATTTCTAATTCTAATTCTTTACATAAAATATTTTTACCATATTGTTAGTGGTTGAGCAATCATATTAGTTGCTCTAAGTGCCTTAGTTTTGGTTTAGACATTTCTTGGCCTGTTAGAGTATCAATTTGCTTTTCTATTAGGGATGTATAAAAATTAGTCCAGATCATAAATTCATGTTTTCAATTGGAAGGATAAGCATGTGTGAGTGATTAGTCATTGCAACTAAAGTTAATGCTATGGTCATGATGCCCATGCCTACTAGTAGTTTGACACTATGCTTTCTTGTGTGCAAAATGGTGTTGTATTTAGCATAATTCTTGTGATTGTTAAGTTAAAAAGGATGGAATTATTGTAAAGGAATTCACATTAATGGTGTAAAATGAAGAGGAGGGATTGGGGTTGAATTTTGGAGATTTCTTATTAACTAATTAAACTTGTAGTACCTTTTGTTTAAGCCCTAGCTACTTTATTTAGGCTTGTATAGAGACAAAATTCAAGGTAACAGTCAAAACTTTTTTGGTTGTAAGATCAATTTCAAAGATATAGACATTTTACACAAAGAGCATATAAGCAAGCAGGGAGTCTAACTCTGACTCAAAGATAATAGTGTATTTATGTGCCTAAATTTGTAAAATTTTTAGTACTATGTTGATACCAAGGTAGAGGATCCACTCTTTTATATCATTCTTACTTGGTGCCAACAAATATAAGCTTTGTTTGTTATGTTTTCTAGTAACCAACATCACTAGAGCTAGAAATTTTACTAAATTTGTTGCATGCCATTGTTGTATAGATTATATTCTCTTGTTTTAGAATTTAAAACTTTTGTCCACTCCATAATCTTCTGCTAAGTTAGTTTCCTTTGTCTCTTTTGGGTTCTTAGCCCCATTGAGTTGGTGTTTATGATTTATAAAGCACATGACCATTACAAAATTGTGTTTGGTATTTCTTGCCAGTAGATGCATAACTAGTTTCACAAATGGTCTTATCATATCTATATAAGAAATTAGGCATAAGTCCAAAAAGAGAAAATTGGAAATTGGAAATTTCAAGCATTTGCTGATTTTTTTTTTGACAATTGGAGATGTTACAATAGAAATTGGATGAGAAAATTGACTAAATATACATCCTTTGTTGTTTATGCTTCCCTTTTTTAGTCTTAATTTAGTAATGAGTTATTCATCTTCATCATCCTTTTTTCCAATGAATATAGACATGGGAACTTTTTGGTTGGTTTTACAATATTTATTCTACTCAACTTCAAAGTTTGCAACCTTGCAAAAATTTTGCTTTTGTTTCTATGTCTTGCATGTAGGAAGTTAGTTTGGAAAATTAAGTGAGGGACCTAATAGACCTTCTAACTTATATCTTACATGGTAGAAATGTAGTGGCAACCAATTATGAGAAAATGAAACTTGTTTTTATTATTTTTTTTCCCCTTTTTATATATTTTTTTCCTATTTGGATGGTCTTACAATCTCTTAGAGGATGATATTTCTCCATCCTGTATTCTACCAATAGTGTTGCTTTCCTTAGCAAACATGTTCACTAGAATAGATTGATATGACATCTAATGCAAGTGAAAATGCAAAATCATTGAGAAGTCTGTTTGCATCTCTTTTGCAACTTATTTTCATTTTTATGAGTCTTACACAATACTGCCATGAATAGCTTAGGAGAAAATTGGATTGGATTACATTTTAAATTTTTCTTTGAGAATAATGCTTGCATCTAAAACCATTTTCTAAAGGAATTATTCTATTATAGAAAACTAAACTAACTACCTTTGCAAGAGCAAGAAACCAAAACTTCTAATACATCCAAACCATTTTGATTATTATCTATGATTTAAAAATTTTTTTTAAAATAATTAAACTAGATACAAATAAAATTGTTTTCCTTTTCTTGGGTTACTTAGCATAACCATATTTTCTCTTCATTCAATTTTTCCATGAATTTTATAACCTTTTTTTTTTTAAAGACATTAAAAAAATGTCAGAGCTCTTAATTATTTGAACATAAATAAGCATAATCATATTATTTGTGCATATGTGAAAAAGTAAGGAATTATCCAAGATCTGAGAAATTCTAGAGGCATCTTGAATTGTCATTGATTTTAGTAAATCATTAGGATATTTTTCTTGGCCATAAATGTTTGAATTGGAAATATGATTGAAATTAGTATTAGTTGAATCATATGCTACATTTGATGCACAATCATTCCAAATCTTAGTTATCCAATTACAAAAATCTAAAAATATTAAATTATTTGTCTTATTAACTTCACCATTCACTATTACCTATAGGAGTGGCAACATCTAGACTAGGTAGATGCTAAATACACTAAAGCCAATGCAATAACAAACTTGATATTAAGGACTAAACTAATTGATTTATCATGAAATGAAATTGGGCATTATATTGTTTATAAAAAATTTCATAATAACCAATTAAATACACAATTAATATTATTAATAAGGTGGGATAAGTTATAGTTAAACAATTAAACACATCAAAATCTGCAATACAAACATCACCCACAGTCTTTGTCATGAAAATCCTTCATAATCATAATTATAGATTTTAGTGTCACTTATAAAATTTACAATTGAAAGAAACATCATCAGATTAGACCAATGAAACACATTAGTGAAGCCCTAAGAAGGAAAGAACTAAATTATATTACAACATTGGAAAAAATGAGAAGAAAAATGAAAAAGGACAAAAATGTACTAATGCAACAATGGCTCATAAGAATTGACTCAAGGAGTGGCTGGAGAACTACCAATTTAAGCAAGGTTTAGACTTTTTTGGGCTATCAGAGTATCAATTTGCTTTTATATTAGGGATGTATGAAAATTTGTCTAGATCATAAATTCATGTTTTTTATTGAAGGGATAAGTCTCTTGAGCTAGTACTAGTTTCTAGCTGATATACTAAATATGCATTTGAAAACATTCAAATAGAGCCTTGGTACATGCATTAAAGATAAATATTGAAATTCATTAGCATGCATTAAAGATATATAGACATTTAAAGGATAGCTTAGGGATTTCCCATTTAGGAATCCCTTTATATAAGTTATAAAGAGCAAGAAAACACTTATAAAAGAGCTATTGGATTATAGGATAGGATTCTATTCAAGGAGGATTTCCTCCAAAAACATTTTCTAAGGTATGTAGAACTTATTCTTGAAGGAAAAGTTTTCTTAAAGCATTGTTTTGAAAAAAAAAAAAAAAAAGCTTCTTGCATTTAAAAGCTTTTTTTTTTAAAAAAAAAAAAAGCTTGCCTAAAGCTTAATAAATGAGGCCTTTTATAGATGATTGGGCGTCAGATGCTTGGAGCCTAATAAGATGCTTGGAGCTTAAAGACAAAATTACTTTTAGTGAAAAGCAAATGCTTTTGCTTTTTGAAAAGTATATTCTTTTACCTTTAAAAAAAGTAGATGCTTTTTACTTTAATTTTGGGTAAAAGAAGAGATTCCTTTTACTTTTGTCCTTTTACCCTTGATAAAAGCATTTCACCTTTGCTTTTTACCTTTGTCTTTATGCATTATGTGAATGGGACCAAAAGAATCAAGGACAAGGCCCATTACCTTTGCTTGGCTTTGTCCAAAGCTTGATTGATAATTATGGAGAATCATTGGCAACGTTATTAAAGGTCATTCATGTGCTTAATGCTTGAAATTTGATATTTGAAATGGATGGGTCAAGATTATGATTCTAAGGAGAATCCAATGATGCATTCTTGACCTTAACCAAGAGCTTGTAAAGCATTCTAGAGAATATCTAGCAAGGTCTCTAGAAATCTTTGTCATGACAAGCTTGTAGCCAAGAGGACACTTAATGAGTTTGGGTTGCTTAATGGTGGACTATTAAGGATGTTTAGAAATCCACTATAAGACACTTGCTTGTGAATTCCTATTGCCAAATAATAGGAACCTATTGCTTGCAAATTTCCTTCTATTGATTAATAGAAGGCTTGAATTCTAGATATTAATTGATTGTTGTTAAGTAGCAGAAGACTTTTATCCAGGCTTGGTGCATTAGATTTGGCTAAGATCTAGAATTCTTCAGAAAAGATTATCAAGGCTTACACAAAGTCCAGAGGAGCTTGTTGATCAACTAACTCTTGACTTGACTTAGTAATGGACCAACTCTATGACTCATTGGATGAGTTCACTAAACTAATTTTAGTGAACTATTTGCTTAACATGATCAATAGAGATGGCTTATCAAACAATGTGAAGATTGAATGAATTTAAGCTCATTGGCTATAATGGACTACTACTTGGATACATAATAGACTCATTGACTTTCAAAGAATGTATTGATAGACATGGCAAGGACTTATGGACATAAGTGGATGCTTGGATGATTGATAGGACTCTAATGGTGTGGTGGATTGGTCTTAAAATTGCATGACTCCTTTGAGTAGGTAGTATGCTATGTAGACTTTATTATGGAGACTGATACAATAAAATGAGGACTCTTATGGACTATTAACAACACAAAATTAAGATAAACAATGTAATGGACTAGTCATGAAACTTGGTTCATGATGGAACACTAGAAAATTTTAAGGAAAATTATGAAAAGTTTTTTCTCTTTAATATTGAATTTCTTCTAGGATGTTATCCTTCTTGGTAGTTGTTAATGTTGAAGGCTTCTTCATCCATAGGATATTCTATTATTTTGATTTTAAAGGATTAAGGTTAAGGAGACATGCCTTTTTTGTGCTGTAAAGTAATGGTGCTTGATCTAGGTCAATGTTAATATTTTTGCAAACAAATCATTGGTCAGTGGTCCTTATTCATAGTAGTGAGTATTGTAAGAAGACTAAACATAAGCTTGCTAGTGATTAACTTAAGTCGCTAATGCTTTCCATAAATAGGGCCAAGGAATTTCTCCTAGAATGCCCAATTGCTTTCTTCATTAAATGTAAAAGTGATGAACAATCAGTCAAAATTCTGAAAAGAAAATTTGTTCTAAAGGAGAGCTAATGATATCTATAGTGATGTTAGTAGTGTCACTGGAGTAGTTGCCTTGGTAGAAATTTCTAAATTGCTTTATGAAAGTTTCTTGAAAAATTATACTAAATTGATTAAATTGAGAAGATCTCTTCTATGAATATGGAGTTTTGCAAGAAGTCCATAATCATAAAACCTTTTGTAATTGAAAGGACACTAGTGGATATCAAGAACCATTAATCATGGAATGCTAAAGCCAAGCTAGTGTTGGCAATTTATAGGAACTAGACTACATTCTTTGCAAATAAACATTGTGTCATAATTCCATATCCATTACCCATAGTGATGCAACTTGCTTGACTTTGAGACTACATGTTGTCTAGCTTTTTCAACAACTACTAATAGTGTTTCAAAATGTCCTATCATGACTTAGATAGGCCTTGAGTAAAATAGGTAAGTGCCTTTTATTTCTCTAACTAGGAAAGTGTAAGACGAACAAGGGTAAAAAGAAAATTTCTCTGAGGACAATAATGGCAAAATTATTAAGGAGGTTGATATTGATCTAAAGATCTAGGAAAGGTTTGGGTACTAGCATTCTTTATGTATTTTAAAGGAGGGTGGTATGATTTTGGGAGTGGAGAAGGTGTTTGAGTACTGGCATGTCTTTTGTATGTTGAAAGAGGTTAGTATTTTTCTAAGGATGGAGGAGAAGTTTAAGTCCTAACATTTATTTTAAATTGTGGAAAAAGAAGTTTGGGTAATAGTATCTATTTTGGTTGGAGAGGGTAAAGGCATTGGTGCCATGGAGTTTACTTTTAGCATGGTTTCTCTAAGAATTGAAATTTTGGTACTAAGAGTTTGAAAATATTAATGTAATGATGAGTTAGTTTTTGAAGGTTTTGATGTTATTGTAGTAAAGAGGAGTGGTCTTTCTCAAGTTGTTTTTAGAGGTTAAGTTGCCAAAAATGAAGGATGATGGCTTCACAATCATAACATTTTTGAACTTAAGGTGAACAAGGACTATATGCTTTTAAAGAAGAAAAACATTGATTATGACGATGTTGAATAAATGCAAACTCCCTAAGTTATCTAATATGAGTAGAGAAAACAATGACATGACTATTAATAATTGCTAAACAATCTTTCTTACTGATAACATGATTACAAAGATTATCTAAGATGCATTAAAGTTTTGGTCCTATCAACTATTTCTAATCTAGTCTAGTGATCTTGAACTTGGAGGGTTAAAAATGATATTTGGGTAGACTAATACATTCATATCTTTGGTAGGTCTACATGTATTGGTGTTTATCAAAACTTGTCATCTAAAACAAATAAAAAATAATGAGAACAAAGATACTAATAAAGAATATGGCTAGAGAAAGGTAATCCTAATTCTAAAACTACAAGGATAAAACTTTGTACAAGACTTGTGAGATGTTATGGGAGTTTCAAGGATATGGAAAATTGATCTTGCATCTAGCTTTATACTAGGAGGAATGCTGGAGTTGTTGGGACAAATAGGTTTGTTTGGAATGGCTACATTACTTATTGAGTTAGTGATGGTTGGATTAGAAGATGAAGAATTGGGTTTAGAATCAAAAGAGTAAATGAACATGTCATGGACCTATTCATAGACTAGTTTGGGTAATTTGGCTTGAACTTTATGTATAATTTTATTGTAATAGGCTAAGTTTCCAATTTGTTTACACGTGAATTAGGTTATTTTGGGAATGTACTTAATTTAGTTTTTAGGTTTAGAGAGTTGTTTGGGTTATTTTGGGATTTTTGGAATGGGCTATCCATTGACATATTATGGAGGTTTAAAGGATGGATTTATGATGGATAGTGTGGATATATGGCCTATCGACAAATTTATGATGGATATTTTACCTGTATGTGTCTAAGAAGCATGCCTATAATGCAAATTATCTATCCAATACTTACAATATTTAATATGTTCTATGAACACTTCTACATCTATCCTACCATGATACTAATATCTAGATATGCAACTTTTACAAGTAAGAATGCTATCGTCTCTTACCAAAAATAACTTTCTAATGCCATTAAACAAATTATCTACCTTTATGTTTTCCATGCTGCTAAACAAATTGTTCCTAAAGTCTATTATAGAGATGCTTTTTTTTTTTTTTATTTTGTCTTGATGTGCTAACTCAAAATGTGAAGATGCATCTAGATGAGCCTAAGATTACTAAAATTCCCCAAAGTAGGATGTTTGAACTATAAAAAGTGAATTTGATCTAAGAACTAGCTCTCTAAAAATTCTAATTATTCTATATTATGCAAGTGATTTAGCTCACTGATAAATTTTGGGCACTATCTAATGCAACTAATCTAAGAAAAATGAGATGCAAATGAATGACATTAAAGAGACTTATGCTAAAATTTATCCTACTAGTAGTCTCCTATATAATATTTCAATAGTTTATAACTTAGCTCAAGGTTTCTGTAAAGATCTCTTCTCAAGATATTTTGTTCTTAGTAATAGACATTGAGGGGCACACGTGACTTAAGGTTGAAGGAATAGACATAGTAAACATGGTAACTTTGTACAAGGGTATGCCTTTCCTGCCTTTCCTCATTGAGTTGCTATAGGGATTCTCTTACAACAAAGATTGGGATATCATGATTTCACCTATGTCTTACTGCTAACCTATGGTCTCACTGCCTCAACCTTAGGACTCACTATTAGGACGACATTCATTCAATTTACTCCCTTTACACCATGCTCACATTTGGTTTCTCCCCTTAACAACTAAACAAGATGAAATAGACCATTGTAACATGAAAACCAAGAATACTATACCTATTTGTCTATCACAAAAAGAACACAAGATTAGGCATTAATACCAATTGGGGCAAGGATCTTATGGGATAAAGACTATATATGAGAATGCATGATAATGTATATAAAGGATAAATTTATCCAATATATGGCATTGTTATACTAAAAGTCACTTAAACATAACTTTCTTGAGCAAGTACTAGTTTCCAACCGATATACTAAATATGATTTTGAAAACATTCAAATCAAACCTTAGTACATGCATTAAAAATAAATATTGAAATTCATTTGCATGCATTAAAGATACATAGACATTTGAAGGATAACTTAGGGATTTCCCATTTAGGAATCCCTTTAAAAGTTGAAAAGAGTAAGAGAACACTCACAAAAGGGCTACTAGATTACAAGATAGGAAAATATTTACAAAGGATAGCTTCTTTATTTTTTTTTTTCTTTAAAGCTTCTTCTTTTTAAAAGCCTTTTCTTTTTTTTCAAAGCTTGCCAATCAAGGTAAGGATTTTACAAGATAGAGACTCTACATAAGAATGCATGATAATGCATATAAAGGATAAATTTATCCAATACATGGCATTGTTATACTAGAAGTTGCTTAGACATAAGTCTCTTGAGTTGGTACTAGTTTCAAATAGATACACTAAATATGCATTTGAAAACAATCAAATGAAATTTTAATGCATGCATTAAAGAGAATATTGAAATTCATTTGCATGCATTAAAGATACATAAACATTTCATAGATAACTTTGGGATTTTCCATTTAAGAGTCCCTTTACAAGTTGAAAAGAGTAAAGTAAGAGAACACTTATAGAAGAGCTATTGAAGGATAGGAAAATATTTACAAAGGATAGGATTTTGTTCTAAGAGGACTTCCTCCTAAAACATTTTCCAAGGCTTTTCTTTAAAGGGCTTGCCCAATGCTTGATAAGTGAGGCCTTTAATAGATGCTTAGGCCTTAAATGCTTAAAGCTTGATAAGATGTTTGGAGCTAGAAGACAAAGTTACTTTCAGTGAAAAGGGAATGCTTTTGCTTTTTGAAAAGCAAATTCTTTTTCTTTTCAAAAAAGTAAATTCTTTTTACTTTAACTTTGTGTAAAAGTAAAGATTCCTTTTACCTTTGTCCTTTCACCCTCAATAAAAGTAAAGATGCTTTAGGCTTCATCTACTTCAAAGAAGTAGGCTTTGATGATATTGGATAGCCTAGTATAAAGTTTAACTAAGTTTTAAGTGTTTGATGAGCATTTGGTGTTAAGCTCAAAAGGGTTGCTTTAGTTTTAGGTTGAATATTTGAATGGGAGGATGAATGGTGTTTCTTAGGCTAATGCTTCTTCTTCAAAGATTTGAGCCTATGTTTTGAGTGGCTTGATTAAAGATTTGGAGGGTGGCTTGGTGGACTTTTTTATGGCATTATGGTAGTAAAAAGCCCTGCAAGAATTCTTTTGTAAGAAAATCAAGCAAAGAATTTGAACTACCTTTCACGAACTCAATGTTAAAGTCAAAAATGCTTAAAATTACTTGCCAATGGGGAAAAATCTGTTTTGATGTAAGGTTTTGAACATCATTTTGAAAAACATATTTTGCAGCTTGATAGTAAAGGCAAAGTAAAAACTTTTGATTAAGCAAATCATTTTGAAATTTGGATATGCACAAAATAATTGTTAAAACTTCTTTTTGGATCATGAAATACCATTGCTAACAGTCATTCTAATGCTTGGAGGTTAAACAAATAAATTGTTCTTGCTTACCATTGAGGCATAACCTATTTTTAAGGCATTTGTCTCAATTATCTTTGGTAGGTTTAGATCACAAATGTGCAAATGAGAAAATTCCTGGACTTGCTGCTTAATGGCTTGAACTATGGCTATATGCTCAGGAAATTAAGGAATTGGAGTTTTCCTTAGTCTATCATGTAAGTACTTGTAAACTAGATTGAGCTTGGGATAGAAGTCTATGATATAATTAAGGCTTCCTAAGAACCTTTGGAGCTGAGATTTGTCATAAGTTGATTAGGAAATTTATCGGCAAACTAGATTTATTGTTTAATGGGGATGAGTTTACCTTGATAGATATAATGACCAAGGAATCTTATCGTAGTTTAAAATAGAGTGATCTTAGACTTGGAAATGGCTAGGTCATGGTTATGGGTGACCTTTATGAAGATGGTCAAGTGCTTGAAGGGTTGATCTATATTAGATGAAAATACTAAGACATCATTAATATAGATAACTAAAAATTGAGAGTAATGAGAATAAATCTCATTCATGATCCTCTTAAACTCAAAGGATGCATTTTTTTGTCTGAATGGCATTAAATTCCATTTGTATTGGCAAAAGGGTATAGTAAGGGCAATTTTGTATTAATCTGCCTCCTTGATTTGAATTTGCCAAAATCCATATTTTAGATCAAACTAAAAAGAGACCAATGCCTTAGTAAGGCATTGGAGGAGATCTTTTTGATTCAAAATTGGATAACTGATCCATTCCAAGGCTTCATTTGAGGACTTATAATTGATAACTAACCTAGGAGTGCCATGTTTTATTTCAACATTCTTGTTGACATAGAATGTTACACAACTCTAGGGTGACTTGCTAGGTTAAATGATACCTTTAGCATGTAAGGCTTGGATTTCCTACTTGCAATATTCCACTAACTATGGATGCATTAGAATTGAGCATGCTTTAGTAAGGATTTAGCACTCATCAAAGTGCTTGGCATATAGTAAATCTACCATATGTTGCTTGTAGTGCCAAAAGACATTTGTTTCTTTGGAACAAATAATGGTTTTGAAAGGATTGGATTTTTGCTTGGAGAATTGGCTTTGTCAATTAGTGTTCAAGAATTTCAAAATTGATTTCATCTTGGAGATGGTGAAGATGAAATGTTTTGGTCTTGAGAAATAAATTAAGTTTTGCAGATTCTTGAATTGAGATATCTTTCAAAAAATTGAGGTTTCTAACTTAAGGCTTGTAGATGAATAGGAATTAAAGTGTTTAACCAAGGATAGTAGTGGTTATTCCTTGTAGTGTGACTTGAAATGGCTAGATAAGGTTAAAGAAGGGTGTAACTAAGATAACCTTTTGCTTAAGGATTTTGATCAAAACAAAAGGTGTTTTGATAATAATACCTAAATAACAGATAATGGCTCCTAAGAGCTTATATGAGATTGGAAGGGAATGGTTACTTATAGATTTAAGTCCGTCTAAGGTTTTCTCAGAATATTTGGTTGGGATAAGGCCTTCTTGAATATAGTTCAAGCTTGCACTAGTATTTAACAAGGCTATAGTGGTTAACTTGTAATCATGAATTTGAATGGTCATATTAATAAGCCATTTATGGGTTGTGATTTTTGTTAACAAATACAAAAAATCAGCTTGATCTAAGGCAAATAGGTATTTAGGATGTGTCCCTTGCATATCTCATCATCACTTGCCCATTTTTGTCTCTTCTTGGTATCAACAATAGTCTCATTTTCAAACTCTTCTAGTCTCATATTGTTCAAAACATAAGCCACTTATAATGACACTAATGGAAAGTAAACTCTCTTTTGCCATTGTATGAAGTTTCCTCCAACCATCTACTTTAATTTAGCAAAGTTTGAAACCAATTCTTTCAACATTATAGCCATAGTTAGGAAAGTTTTACCTTAAGATTATTGATACAAACTCCTGACTATATTGAAATTTGAAAGATGATTGCTTCAATTCATATATCCAACGCTACTCTCCTTGAGGCAAAAATTGCCCTCACTAATTTCCAATAAAGGTTTATGCGACTTCCCTCACAAGATAAAATGAAGCACACTTGATTGTAAATTGCACTACTAAAATCAAGCCCTCAAGAAGTTGGTGTATTTTTAGAATTTCTCTCCAGAATGTCTATAATATTTCTATGGCAATGTTATAGACAAATGGATCCTTGATATAATAATGGAGGAACCAAGAGAAGAAAGAAAATTTTTTTGATCTCTTGAACAAATGACAAGCCCTTGGTATTTATAAATATGGTGGTGGCCATTTCTCAATAGACACCTTTGGTTTGGTGGTTAATAGCTTGGCCATTCATTGGATAGTCATGAGTTTGAACGCTAATGATGAAACTTTTCTTTATTTTTTGTCATTTATTTTGAAATAACATATAAAGCAATTAATTAATAACTAATACGTAATAATCATTTAATCTAATAGTCACAACAATTAGTTGCAATTCATAAGTCATAGGTTCAAAACCTTTCAAAAACTATTTTTAGTTATTTATTAAAATCATGTTTATTACTCAACAAATACAATAAAAAATTGTTTGAGGGTAATTGGACTAGTAGTTGTGTCCTTTGGCACCATATACCTATCTTAGGTTCAAATCATAAAAGGCATAACCTATCATAATTCTTTGTTTTTAATTTGAAAACTCCAATGGAAGATGAGGTTTTTGATGTTATGTTACATAAAAGAGTATCAGTTTATGATTTTTGTCCAAGTTGACCTATAATGTTAGAATATTTTTTATAATTTCCAATAAAAGATAAGATTTTGGATGCTATATTACATACAAGAGTATCATTTTATGATTTTTGTCCAAGTCGACTAATAATTTTAGTATTTTTTTTTAATTTCTAATAATCTAGGGTGCCAAGTATAATTATGCATTATATTTTCTATTTAAGTTTTCTTTTCATTTGTTCTCCTTCTAGGGTTAATGGCATGCAATTGAATTCCTATCATTAAGCATCTATCATAATCACCATAAAAATTTAAATATATTAACTAATATTGAAATCAAATCATTAAAAGATTTAAATAATACAAATAATTAACAAATTGGTTGAATAACTAACAAACTTGTGATAATAATAAAAAAGAACGTTATTGTTTTCAAATTTAGAGGAAAATTAAATGACATGATATTTTTGATAGCCTAATTTTCCCAATAAAAAGAATGGTCTTATCAAATACATGTACTAATCACATTTTCCACTAATTTTATTTTTGAAAAAATAAAATAACTATTAAACTTAAAATTAAGTATACTTTAAATTAACTAGCTTTCTATTTAGATTAATTGTAATAATTGCATCCTGCATTATTTTATTAAAAGTCAAAATCTAACTCAAATGGCAAATGGGCCCTTTAGATTTGGACAAAGAAGATGCGCTTTCCAAATCAACATCCAATTATGGCCTCATTATCAAATTTCTATGCCTCCAATCGATGAGTTTTTGTTAAATATCTATTGTGGATTTGTATCATATTACATGCATGTTTCTATTTTAGAATCTTTATTGATTGATGTATTATAGATTAGAATTAATGTTTGTGTCTAAATATCATTGAAGAGAGGTGCCAATTAGGAAGCAAAACAAAGGTCCTCCATTTAATTCTACTCAACTTCAAAGTTTGTAGCTGTGAAAAGATTTTACCTTTGTTTCTATTTCTTGCATGTAGGAAGTTAGTTTGGTAAATTAAGTGAAAGACCTAGTAGAGCTTCTAACTTGTATCTTAAATGGTGGAAATGTAGTGGTAGCCAATTATAAGAAAATGAAATGTGTTTTTATCATTTTTTTCCCCTTTTAATACATTTGTTTTTTTTATTGGGATGGTCCTATAGATAACTTCTTGGAGGATGATATTTCTTCATTCTATATTCTGCAAATGATATTACTTTTCCTTAGTAAATATGTTAAGCAAAATAGTTCTAAATGACATTAAGAGTAAGTGGTAATGCAAAATAGTTGAGAAGTTTGTTTGTATCTCTTTTATGACTTACTTTCATTTTTATGACTCATACACAATGCTTCCATGAGTAGCTTAGGAGAAAATTGGATTGGATTGCATTTTAAATTATGCTTTGAGAATAATACTTGCATTTAGAACTATTTTCTAAAGGAGTTATTCTATTATGGAAAACTAAGCTAACTTCCTTTGCAAAAGCATGAATCCAAAACTTCTAATGTATTCAAACCATTTTGTTTATTATCTAGGATTTAAAAAATTAAACTCGATAAAAACAAAATTATTTTCCTTTTTTTAGGTTACCTAGCATAAACATATTTTCTCACTTTGTCCTTTTTTTTTTCCATAAATCTTATACCTTACAAAAAAAAAAAAGAAAAAACTTTTCAAAAATGCTTGAGCTCTAAATTATTTAAACACAAATAAGCATATTCTCTATGAATACATGAGAAAAGTAAGGAATTATCTAGGATCCTAGTAATTCTAGAGGCATCTTGAATTTCCATTGACTCTAGTACATCATTAAGGTAATTTTATCTTGTGTAGAAAAGTTTGACTAGAAATACAATTGAAATCAACATTAATCGAGCCATATGTTATGTTTGATGCATAATCATTCCAATTCTTAGTCATCCAATTATGAAAATCTAAGAATATTAAATTATCTGTCTTATCAACTTCACCATTTGCTACTACCCATAAGATGGCAACAATTGGATTGGACAAACACTAAATATAGCAAAGCCAACATAATAAAAAACTTCACTTTAACAGCAAAATTGTTATTAGTTAGGTTAATACGTCTTTAATTAATTGAATATATAAAAATAAAATATGATAAAAAATACTTAAAATAAAATAAAATGAAATATCACTAATTGATTTATCATGAAATGAAATTGGACATTATATTGGCTATCTAAACTTTCATAATAATTAGATATATAGACAATTAATATTATTAATAAGGTAAGAATAAGTTATAGTTAAACAATTCAACACATCAACATCAACAACACAAGAATCACCCACAGTTTCGGTCACATAAATCTTTCATAATCATAATCACAAATTTCAACGTCTCTTACAAAGTTTACAATTGAAAGAAACATCATCAGATCAAACCAACAAAACATGTCAATGAAGCCCTAAGAAGAAAAAAACTAAATTATATTACAATGTTGTAAAAACAAAGAGAAGAATAATGAAAGTGGAAAAAAATGTACTGATGAGACGATGGCCCGTGAGAACCAAGTTAAGGAGTGTTGTATTACACGTATGTTTCTACTTTGAAATTCTTTATTGATTAATGTATTAATGATTAGAATTAATGACTGTGTTTGAATTTTGGTGAAGAGAGTTGCATGTTAGGAAGCAAAACAAAGGTGCCGCATTAAATTATTATTTTTTTTCATTCTTTAGACTATTCTCTGCACATAATTTTTTTTCCCAATTTTGGGTTTTCTATCAAAATTCTATATTTTTAATTTTATACTTTTGTTACTTTGTGTAAGTCATGAGTTTGAGTCCTTATCAAGGTTGTTTTAACCATTTGCAGGTTTCAAATAATAAAAAGATTGATCATCATATGTAAAAGTCATGAGTTTGAGTCCTTAACAAAGTATTTTATAGAATTAACAATATATTTGATCCTATATAGTTGTAAGAGTTATTGATGACTTTTGTTAGGTAACATAAAGTTTGTTCTTCTTTAAATTCAATGTAGTGGCACAACCAATTGTGCAACAATCTAATGCAATCCACCCAAATGCATTTGTGAGTGCTACCTTACTTACAAAAAATAAATAAATCTAAATATGCATCACCAATAAATGCATCAACATAAATTATTGAGTGGAATTATTTTGAACTAGATTACATTTAAATCATGTTACATTTAGATTACTTTTGGATGGACTTTAGGTTAATTTGAGAGTTGAAAAGTTATTATTTAAAAATTAATATTTTATTTTTAGTTATTTTTATTTTATTTATTTTTAATTTTTTATATATTAATATATTTTAGAAGTATATATATTTTTATTTTTATATTAATTTTTTTCCTATCACTCTATTTCAATTACAAGTTAACTAATTAATTTAAAAAAATTAATTTTTATTTATCATATATTATAATAAGTAACAAAAATTATTATTTATATATTAATTTGAATAAAATGTATATAATTTTTTATTTTTATATTTGTTTTTATTTTATTATTAAATTTTAATTGTATGCTAACTTAATAATTTATAATAAATAAAAAAATTATTATTTAATATGTATTTTTCATTTATTAATTTTATAAAAATTTTTCAAATATATTATATATATTTCATATATTTATACTATTTACAAAATGTGTATATAAAAATATATGGGTGTATATATGTATATAATTTTTAAGATATTATAAATATTTGAAATAAAAATAAATTATTGTATATAAAAAATAAATAAATAAAATTTAATAATAACTATATACATATAACTAAAATAAAATTTATATAAATTAAATATATTATTTATTTATATAATATATAAAAAAAATGGTATACATCTGAGATGTACATACACTTTTGTGTGTGTATATATATATATATATATGTGTGTGTGTATATATATAAATATATATATAATAAAAAATAAATAAAAAAATAGAAAAATAAATAATAAATATATTTTGTTTCTTCTCACAAGGAAATTTGTAAAATTCATAATCAAAATGTAAAAATTATACTTTTTAATATGTAAAATCATTAACTCAAATATGCTCATACAATGGCCAAAGCAAACCTTTGGTATTCAAATAGTAAACATATTTCACATATTTAAATGAAGTAAAATTTAATATTGATCCAAATATCTGAATTTAATCAAAAAAAGTGACACCATAATTTATAAACTATTTTCATCATCATGATTTGAGAGTAATCAAAGGACAAAACTAACAAAACTATTGAATATAAGAGTCAAATACATTTATAATATTGTATTTGATAAGTTGCCTTCTTATATTCTCACATCCTAAACTCTATAGCCCCATTGGCTAACACAATAAAAAGTTTTACCTACAATGCTCCTTTTAGTTTTTCTAGCACAACTATTCCACGTTTCCTACTACAAACAAATAAGTATTTGTGATTATAAATAAGTCTTTTAAAAATAGGTGCAACAACCATTTTTTGCCCTTTTTTTCTCTCAAGCTATGCAAGATATGTCTAAATTTCACATCTAACAATCCTTTTTCCTCTTAATTTTTCTAACACACAAGTACAATTTTTCTCCCACAACATACTAATTTTGGTGATTATAAATAAGTAGCAACCTTTCTCTCCTCTTGATTTTTCATAAAGCTCTCTCTCTCTCTCTCTCTCTCTCTTTTCTTGTAATGAAACTTTTTCTCTCCCACCATGCCATGGATTCAAATGCTCAGCCTAAGCTAATTCTAAGGTGGAGGAGAATAATAGCCACTGTGTTAGTTGTTATTTTTTACATGAACTCAATTGTTATTGAAAATTTCCATTTTTTTCCTCAGAACTTCTTCCCTCACCTCCAATTTCCAAGGAATTGATAGATCATAAGGATTGCATTACCATCTTACTCATTCTCAATCATTTCTAGAGTCTTGTCAAGTTAATGCCATAACTATTTTGGTTTACTTTAGCCTTCAGAACCTTGTTTGAGTTGATTGTGTCTTGTTTAATCTCCTACCTTATTAATGTGCTAAAACTTCAGGTAGTGGAGAAACCCTCACTTTTTCCACTTGCACTCACATCAATGCATGATTCTCTTTCCATGTTGGCAACAAACCTTCCATTTCAGATTCAACTAATTAGAAGGTTATTCTTTGCTTTTTCATGCTTACACCATTATCAATTTTTCTGACTCAAACCCTGCCATCATTGTTAAGACATTTCATCCCTAAAATTATTTTTATCAATCTTGGAATTCATTTCATTTACGATAATGGTGTATTAGAAGTATTTGCTATGTTTTTTGGTGCTACCATTATCATTGTTCCTCCTAATGTCTTAAGTGAAGTTCCCGACTTCTCCCTAGGATCTACTAGTTTGTGATACTGAGAGGGGGGTGAATCAGTATCACCACAATTCATAATTCGCAGGTAAGTGAACAACTTCAACCTCTTCTTAAAAGCGAACTCTTTCTCAGACTCGACTAAGGTAGATCTATTGCTACCTACTAATCACAATAATCCCTAAAGTCACCTTTCAGACACCTTGCCTAATAGACAATTCAGATATTCTTGTTTAGGCCTTCATTAGGTTATGGGTTGGCTGATACTTTAGCTGCATTCACAACTCAATTCAAGACACAGAATGTAAAGGAAATTAAGGACACACGAGATTTATGTGGTTCCGTCAATGTGACATACATCCACGGTGGTAGGGACTCTCCCTTACTGAGATCATCCACTATACTTGAGAATTCCAGTTACAATAGATGTCTTAATTCTCTCCTCCTTTCACTATTGCAAATACTAAGTAAGTACAATACAAAGAGTGCCACTTACTGTGTCTACCCTTCTTCTAACTTGTCTTGCCTCTGTTGAATTGAAAGGTTGCTCCACTGCCGCTTATAAGTTCACCACAACGCTCTTTAACCTCTCTTGAAGAAATTTGGAAATACGTTGAGTTCTTTCTGATACTTCACCAAATTCCTTCTCTAGGTTGTCTCACACAGCTCCTGTTTTCACTATCTCACGGTCTCACCCATCTCCTTGTCTCACGGCTTGCCTCACTTTTTTTTCTTTTTTGTCCAGCCCCTGTTCTGCCAAATCTGTCACCGTCGACCGGACCCCTATTCTACCGGATCTCTCACCGTCGACTGGATCTCCTTCTGCCAGATCTCTCACCATCCCAACCGGCTCTCTCTCACGCCGTCGCCGGATCTCCTCTGTCCCAGCCGGATCTCTCTCACGGCGTCGCTGGATCTCCTCTGTCCCAGCCGGATCTCCTTCTGCTGTCACCGGATCTCCTTCCTGTCCCAGCCGGATCTGTCATCGTCCCAGCCGGATCTCTCTCACGGCGTCGCCGGATCTGTCTCACCGTCTGCTGGATCTGTCTCACTGTCTGCAGGTGGTGTGCCGACCGCTGGTGTGCCGGTAGTGTGCCAATCTGCTCAACTGCCGACTGCGGTGGTGTGCCTTTCTCACGAGTTTCTCTCTCTTGCCGGTGGTGTGCGTAGGTTTTCTGTCTGTTTTTCTCAATAGCCGATACGTCCTTTTTTTTGTTGTCTTCCAATGGCCTTTATATACTCTTCCATGAAACTTCAATAGGGCTTACTTGCGGTGCAAATTTACTATCTTACCCTTTTCATGTGGCTTTTACGTTCTTACCCCTCTATGTGGCTTTTACCTTCTTGCACACTTAAACCTAATTGACAATAATTACAACCCATACAAGGGTGTGGGAACAACAATCTCCCCCTTTGTAATTGTTGGCAATACTCATGACAAAAGCCACTATGTAGCAGTTTTAACTCCCCCTAAATATGCACTCCCCCTTTCTTAACAGCTCCCCCTGCACTATTGCTTCTCTCCCCCTTTGCCAACCAATTACAAATTTGAAAAACTCACAAACTGAAGATGGAGGATTTACTTGAACTTCAGGTTTGAGGAGGCATTGGCACAGATAGACTCAATCTGTGCTTTTCAAATAGCTCTGTGGACAGAAGTTTAGTTAGAATATTTGAAATTTGATCTTTAGTGCCTAACATATTCCAATTGAATTGTACCCTGTTCCACTTGATCTTTGATGAAGTGATACCAGATGTCAATATGCTTGCTCCTCGAATGTTGAACTGAATTCTTGCTGAGATCAATAGCACTTTGATTATCACAAAGTACACTCACTAGTAATTTCACTTCAACACCCAAGTTCTACCAATTGTCTTAGCATCCATATCACCTGTGTACATGCTGCACAAGCAGCCATATACTCAGCCTCAACTGTGCTCAAAGCAACACTGTTTTGCTTTTTACTTAACCATGCAACACACTTTAAACCCAAGTAGAAGCTGCAGCCGCTGGTTGATTTTCTATCATTTATACTTCCCACCCAGTCTGCATCAGTGTATGCTTGTAATTTAACAGAATCCATGGCTGGATACCACAAGCCCATTTCCAGTGTTCCTTTGAGGTACCTTAGGATTCTTTTCACTGCCAACATATGAGACTCTTTAGGATCAGCTTGGAATTTGCTGGTAATGCACACAGCTTGCATAAGATCAGGCCTTGATATAGTAAGGTACAGAAGGCTCCCTATCATCTTCCTGTACTCTATAGGGCTTGTACTCCTTCCCTCCTGATCTTTTGTTAACTTGTAGCCCATTGTCATAGGGGTACTGACAGATTTGCTATCCTCCATGCCAAACCTTTTTAGCATCTCTTTGGCATATTTCATCTGAGAAATAAAGATACCTTCTTCACACTGCTTTATCTGTAATCCAAGAAAGTACGTCATTTCTCCAATCAATGACATCTCAAATTCCTCACTAATCTTCTGTACAAAATCTTGGCATAGTTCAGAGTGATCCCCTCCAAAGATGATGTCATCTACATATATTATGGTTATTAGCTAGCCTTTCTCTGAGTTGAACACATACAGGTTATTATCAACCATTCCTCTTCTAAAGTTCAACCTTCTCAAGTATGCATCCAGCCTGCTGTACCATGCTCTTGGAGCTTGCTTAAGACCATACAAGGCTTTCTTCAACTTGCACACTTGTGTCTCATCCTCATTGATTTGTACTCCATCGAGTTGTTCAATATACACTTCTTCTTTCAGGAGCCCATTCAAAAAGGTGGATTTCACATCCATTTGATAGACTTTATACCTCTTGTGTGCTGCCAAAGCTAAAAACATTCTAATAGTTTCTAACCTTACTACTGATGCAAAAGTTTCATCAATATCTACCCTTTCTATTTGAGTGTAGCCTTTGCAAACCAGCCTGGCCTTGTTCCTCACCACCTTGCCATCTTCATTGTGTTTATTCCTAAACACCCACTTTGTTCCTATGACATTCTTATTAGTGGGTCTTGGAACCAACTCCCATGTATCATTCTTCTCAATTTGATCCAGCTCCTCATTGATAGCTTTAACCCAAGCTTGGTCTTGAATAGCCTCTTCAATAGATTTAGGTTTAACTTGTGAGAGTAGAGCAATAGCTCCCACCATTCTTCTTCTTGTTGTAACTCCTGCTGATGGGTCACCTATGATCTGATCTCCTTGATGAGCACTAGTCCATGTTTTCTTTGTTCTTCTTCCTTGCACCGTCTTAATTGCAAGAGGATCTCTTTCTTCATCTTCAGACTCACTCTTCTCCGCGTCTAAACTTACTTCTTGTTCCTTTTCTTTAGGTTGGTCTGATTCTTCATCTACATTGAAGTCATCTTCTTCATTGTCCTCAGCTTTTCCATTTTGCATTGTTTTCTAGTTTTCATTTATTCTCACATCACTGGTAGTGATCACTTTTCCCAGCTTATGCAAGAAAACTCTGTAACCTTTTGTCTTTGTTGAGTATCCCACAAAGATGCCTTCATCAGACCTAGCGTTGAACTTTCTCGAGCTTTGCTCCTTGTTCTTCATAAAACATGGGTTGCCAAAGACTCTAAGATACTTGGCTGTTGTCTTCTTCCCACTCCATTGCTCATATGGAGTCTTATTAGTATTGGGCCTTAGTAGAACTCTGTTCAGTAGGTGCACGGCTATAAATGTTGCTTCTGTCCAAAATCTTGTGTGAAGCTTGGATTCCAGCAGTAGAGTTCTTACCATTTCAACCACAGCTCTATTCTTCCTCTCTACCACCCCGTTCTGTTGAGGTGTTCTTACTGCTACTATCTGATGGTGAATTCCATGCTTCTCAAGGTAATCTTCAAAAGCTCCATTTGTGAATTCAATGCCTTGATCTGACCTCAATACTTTGATCTTCTTTCCATTCTCATTTTTAGCCAATCTTCTATATCTCTTGAAGCATTTCAAAACTTCTGACTTGTGTTTGAGGTGCATGATGCAGGTCCTTCTGGAATAATCATCAACAAACAAGACGAAGTGCCTCTCACCTTTCAACCCTTTTGTTCTCATTGGCCCACACAAATTAGTATGCACAATGTCAAGCACTGCTTCAAAACTGAACTCTTTGGTCTTATACTACTTTCTGACATGTTTTCCTTTCGAGCATGCTGAGCAAACATACTCTCTCTCTCTCTCCTGAGGTCGGGAATATCTCTGATTGCATGAGTAGTGGTCAGCTTCCTCATGTTCTTCTGTGATAGGCATCCCAGCCTTCTATGCCAGAGTTGATTTTCTTCTTCTTTGGTGAGTAAATAGCTGCTTGTCTTGTCTTCATCAATCACATATAAATTTTCAGCTGTTCTCTTCCTGGTTGCAACAGTATTGCCTTCTTTACTCTTTACCTGGCAACCTGTTTTTGTGAATATTACCTTATGGCCTTCGTTGCATAGCTGACTGACAGATGCTAAATTATATCTGAGTCCTTCAACGTGTAGAACATCTTTCAGCTTTCCTCTTCCAATCTTTACTGACCCCTGACAATTGATGTTGAGTGAATCATCATTGCCAAACTTGACTTTGCCTTCTCTTGATTTGTTTAGCTTTGATAATTTACTCTTATCACCCGTCATGTGCGAAGTGCATCCACTATCAAGGATCCACTGCATATCCTTGCAGTCAGCTTTGAGTGTGACTTCAGCTATATTAGCCACCTCCCTTTTAGCTTTATATTCCATCTTTTGAACTGGCTGGAAGATAGCTTTCTCCTCTTTCTTAACTTTGACTGCACTGCTTGTTTTCACTGTGCCATTGAGTGCCTTCTCTTGCTCAGGGAGAAGTGTCATGCATCTATTGGCATTATGGCCATCTTGCCCGCACCTTTCACACTATTCTAAGTCTGCCAATATAGCAAACTTGTTCTTTGAAACCACTGGTTTGGGCTTCCACCAACAATCCTTGTTAGCGTGTCCTTGCCTTTTACAGTATGTGCAAGAACTCATGACAAGTGTTCTCTTTTGAATTTTGTATTGTCTCCCCCTATATGCAGCATCGTATCTTCTCAAGTTGGAGACATATACTGGCCTTCTCCACCAGCAGTTACTCACCTTATGACCCTAAACTCCACAATCGAGGCAATGACCTTGAAACTGCCTCTTCTTGGGTCTGATCACTGCTTGTCTTATTCTGTTCATCACTTGCTGTGTAGGCAAAGTAACTGGCTTCTTTGCTTGCGTGACTTTCATTTCAGTCACCTTCTTCTCCTTCTTCTGTTCAGCCGTAGCCCTCTGTTGGCTGACTTTCTTTTCTTCCTTCTTGTTTGCCACCCTAGGTTGCTTCTTTAGATCTTCTTTATTCTCAACTATCTTCTTCTGAGTCACAACCTTCTCTTTCAACTTCTATGGCATATTCTCATTTTCTTTAACCAATGCAGCCTCAGATTGCTGCACTTTCTCTACATTCTTCTTTCCTTTTCCAAAACTTGTTTCTCCTATCATTTCAAGTTTTTGCAAGTTCTCTTTGCTACTTTTGAGTTGTTGCTGAAGTCTCAGCAACTCTTTCTCCATTTCTTCAATTTTTGAAGCCCTTAAGCTAAGCTCTATTATAAGGTCTTCACACATTTTGATTTGTTCCTCAAATCTTCACTTCAAGTCAATATGCTCAGCCCTTATTTCACCATTTTGACTTTCAGCTTCCTCAGACTTTGCTTCAACTTGTTTTATATGGGCCTCCAACCTTCTTATGGTTCTATCCCTTTTGATTATCTCCTTTAAAGCTGCTTCCAGCTCAGCTTCAAGATCTGACTCTTCTTCATCAACTTCCTCTTCCTCTTCAGAGGTTGAGCTACCACCTTGTGTTGATGCCATAAAGACATACTCATCTGATGAGTCTTCATCTTCCTCCTCACCAGCTTCTTTTGTCTGACTCACATAACTCTTAAATGAGCCTCTCGTCTTCCTCTGTGGGTTGGCAATCTTCTTATTGGACTTCTTTGATTTGAATGATGATCTTCTCCATCATGAATTTTGCTAATCATCACCATCCTCATCTTCATCATCAAGTTTCACTTTGCACTGAGAAGCAAAGTGCCTCGTCTGCCTACAACGATAACATTTCAAGGACAACTGTCCTTTTCCCTTCTTAGACCCCTTTTTGAATTTTCTTATGAAGTAAGTCAATACTTCACCTTCACTTTCTTCCTCATCATCATCATTATCCTCACTGGATGATTCTTCCTTTTCTTTTATCTTCAAGTGTTTCATAGCTTTGAAAGCTGCCTCCTTTGATACCTTTGACGTTGAGGAGCTCTCAGTCGACTTTATTCTCATCTCATATGCAATGAGATTGCACTGAAGATCATGCAGAGACATAGAGTTGAGATCTCTACTCTCCTATATGGCTACCACCTTTGAAGCAAACCTCTCAGGCAGAATTCTTAGAATTTTCTTCACAATCGATGAGTCCTTCTTGTTCTTCCCATGACTTTTCAGGTCATTTACAACGTCAATAACCCTAGTGAAGAACTCTTGAACTGTCTCATTCTTCTGCATTCTAAGAGATTCATATCTCTCCTTGAACACTTGAAGCTTAGCCTCCTTCATTCTGTCATCACCTTCATAGACTTTCTGCAATCTGTCCCATATCTCCTTGGCAAATTTGCAGTCCATAACTTTAGCATACTCAGCATTTGTCAATGCTGAAATGATGACATTTGAGGCCTTCCCATTTATCTCAAACTGCCTTAACTCCTCTGGGGTTGGGTCTTTACCTTCTTCCGGAGCCACAAAACTCTCCTGGACACATTTCACCACGTCCATGCCCATGGTTGCAAATACCACTTGCATTCTTGCTCTCCACATATGATAGTTGATTATGTTGAAGATTGGAACCTTCTTGCTGTAAGTGGCGCTAGTGCTGGTACCGGCTTCCATTTCTCAGTATGCTGAACAAGTCAAACTTCTAGATCCCTTCAAACTAATACACCAAGCTATTAAGCTTCAAACTGGTGAACCTATGCTCTGATACCAATTAAAGTTCCTGACTTCTCCCTAGGATCTACTAGTTTGTGATACTGAGAGGGGGGTGAATCAGTATCACCACAATTCGCAATTCGCAAGTAAGTGAACAACTTCAACCCCTTCTTAAAAGCGAACTCTTTCTCAGACTCGACTAAGGTAGATCTATTGCTACTTACTAATCACAATAGTCCCCAAAGTCACCTTTAAGACACCTTGCCTAATAGACAATTCGGATGTTCTTGTTTAGGCCTTTGTTAGGTTATGGGTTGGCTAATACTTTAGCTGCATTCACAACTCAATTCAAAACACAGAATGTAAAGCAAATTAAAGACACACGAGATTTACGTGGTTCCATCAAGGTGATGTACATCCACGGTGGTAGGGACTCTCCCTTATCGAGATCATCCACTATACTTGAGAATTTCAGTTACAATGGATGTCTTAATTCTCTACTCTTTTCACTGTTGCAAATACTAAGTAATTACAATACAAAGAGTGTCACTTACTGTGTCTACCCTTCTTCTAACTTGTCTTGCCTCTATTGAATTGAAAGGTTGCTCCACTGCCACTTAGAAGTTCACCGTGGATGTACTTACTTAGTATTTGCAATAGAGGCACTCTAAGGCTCCCTATCTCTCCTAAGAGACCATTTGGTTAGGGTTTTAGTAGTTGCCATGTGTTGGGGTCTCTCTCTCGCCACCTGCCATGGCATTTCTCCTACTCAAATTCCTTAAGTTTCTTGCTAATCTGCCTTTTCGTTGAATCCCATGTTACACCGACCCCCTTAAGACAAGGCCTAGAAACTTAGAAAGACAAAAAGGTATATCTGTAGAGGAAGTGAGTTTGATATTAAGATAATAATGCATTTGTGTATTTCACACAGCTCCTGCTTTCACCGTCTCACGGTCTCACCCATCTCCTTGTCTCACGACTCACCTCATGTTTTTTTTCTTTTTTGTCCAGCCCCTGTTCTGCCAAATCTGTCACTGTCGACCGGACCCCTGTTCTGCCAGATCTCTCATCGTCGACCGGATCTCCTTCTGTCCCAGCCGGATCTCCTCTGTCCCAGCCGGATCTCTCTCACGGCATTGCCGGATCTCCTCTGTCCCAGCCGGATCTCTTTCACGGCGTCGCCAGATCTCCTCTGTCCCAGCCGGATCTCTCTCACGGCATCGCCGGATCTCCTCTATCCCAGCCGGATCTCTCTCTGTCCCAGCCAGATCTGTCACCGTCCCAACCCGATCTCCTTCTGCTGTCACCGGATCTCCTCTGTCCCAACCGGATCTCTCTCACGGCGTCGCTGGATCTGTCTCACCGTCTGCCGGGTCTGTCACACCGTCTGCCGGATCTGTCACCGTCGTCTGGATTTGTCACACCATCTGCTGGATCTGTCACCATCGTCTGGATCTGTCTCACCATCTGCCGATGGTGTGCCGACCTGCTCAGTTGCTGACCGCTGGTGTGCCGGTAGTGTGCCAATCTGCTCAACTGCCGACTGCTAGTGTGCCGGTGGTGTGCCTTTCTTACGGGTTTCTCTCTCTTACCGGTGGTGTGCGTAGGTTTTCTGTCTGTTTTTCCCAATAGCCGATACATCCTTTTTTTGTTGTCTTCCGATGGCCTTTATATACTCCTCCATGAAACTCCAATAGGGTTTACTTGCGGCGAATTTACTGTCTTACCCTTTTTCATGTGGCTTTTACATTCTTGCCCCTCCATGTGACTTTTACCTTCTTGCACACTTAAACCTAATTGACAACAATTAAAACCCATACAAGGCTGTGGGAACAACATTAAGGATGTTGGATAAGGATGAAGGAAGAAGGTAGATGCTAGAGCTATTGAAAAACTTTGGCTATCTAATCAACTTCAACAATGTGGACATTTTACATGAAGAGCATATAAATAGGAAGTGAGTTTGATATTAAGATAACAATGCATTTGTGTATTTCAAATTCTACACTTTCAAGTATTGGGTTGGTACTAAACTTTAGGATCCACTCTTGTATAATGTTCTTATGTAATGTCATCTAATAAAAGTTTTGTTTGCTATGTTTTTTTGGGAAATTATGAGTTAGTTTAATTGTCATCATCAACATAATGTGAAATGGGGCATTATGTCATTTATCTAAACTTTCATAATAATTGTATTTATACATAATTAATATTTTTCAAGGTAGGGATAAGTTCTAGTTAAACAACTAAACACTATGCAATGCCAAATTTTGAAAATGAGGTTTTTGATGAGAGTAAGAAAATTTACTATCTTACTTATTCTCAATTTTTTCCAAACTTCTATCAAGTTCATATCGTGACCATGTTGGTTCACTTTAGCCATTAAAACTGTGTTTGAGTTGATTCTATTTCTTTTAATCTCTTACCTTATTTATGTGTTGAAACTTTAAGTAGTGGAGAAACTATAACTTTTTCCATATGCACTCACTTTGACACATCATTCTCTTCCCATGTTGGCAACACATACATCCATTTCAAATTTAGTTGATTGAAAGGTTGTTCTTTGCTTTTTCATGCTTGTGGCACTATCAATTTTTTCTATCTCAAACCTTGTCGTGCTACTGAGATGTTTTGTCCTTACTATTATTTTCATCAATCTTAGAATTCATTTCATTTACAACAGTGGCTGTTAGAAGTATTTGTTATTGTTTTAGGTGTTATCATTATCCTTATTTCTCATAATGTCTTGGAGATGTTGGATGAGCATGAAGAAAGAAGGAAAATGTTGGAGCCATTGAGAAACCTTGGTTGTCTAATCAACTTCAACAATGTGTACATTTTACACAAATAGCATATAAGTAGGGAGGGAGTCTAATATTGAAATAATAATGTATTTGTCTATCCAAAGTTCAAAATTTTCAAGTATTGGGTTGGTAATGAGCTTAGGATCCACTCTTGTGTATTGTTCTTACATAATGTCATCTCATAAAAGCTTTGTTTGCTTTGTTTTTTGGGAAACTATGAGTTAGTATAATTACCATCATCAACATAATGTGAAATTGGACATTATATCATTTATTTAAACTTTCATAATAACTGTATTAATACATAATTAATAATTTTAAGGTGGGTACAAGTACTAGTAAAACGATTATATGCTTTAACATTTGCAATGCTATCATTCAAAAAATGAGGTTTCTTATGAGAGGAAGGTAAGGATACTAGAGTTGGATGGTGAAGATGAGGATTCTTATGTTATATTACATGCAAAAGTATCATTTAACGATTTTTGTCCAAGTTTACTGATAATGTAAGTATATTTTTTATAATTTCATATAATCTCAGATAAAAAGTATAATTATGCCTTATATTGTATACCATAATTTTTTTTTTCATTGTTCACCTTTTGGGATTGATAGCCTATAGTTGGATTCCTATCATCAAGCATTTATCATAATCACCATTAAAATTTACATATATTTACTAACATTGATATCAAATCATTGAATGATATAGAGAATACAAACAATTAACAAGTGAGTTGAATAACTTTCAAACTTATGTTAATAGAAAAAAAATGTTATTGTTTCCAAATTTGGAGGAAAATTAAATAACCTAATATTTTTTATAGTCTAATTTTCCCAACAAAAGGAATGGTCCCCATAAATACATATACTAATCACATTTTCCATTAATTTTATTTTTGGAAAAATAAAATAACTATTAAAATTAAAATTAGGTATAATTTAAATTAGCTAGCTTTCTATTTAGATTAGCTATAATAATTCCATCTTGTATTATTCTATTAAAAGCCAAAATGCAACTTGAATGGCAAATGGGACTTTTAGATTTGAACAATGAATAAGCACTTTCCAAATTGACATCTAGCTAGATTTAAAGAAAGAATAATTCCATGCTAGCTTTCTATTTTGATTAGCTACCCCAAAACTTGTTTGAGCACAACACTTTTCTCCTCTCAATTTTTTTGGTTCAATGCTCACAATTTTTCTAGCACAACATACTAATTTTGATGATTATAAATAGGTAGCAACTCTTCTCTCCTTCTAATTTTTCATAAGCTCTCTCTCTCTCTCTCTCTCTCTCTCTCCTCCTAACAAAAATTTTTCTCTCCCACCACACCATGGATTCATTTGTCTAGCCCTAACTAATTTCGAGGTGGAGGAGAATAAGCCACTGTGCTAGTTATTATTTTTACATGGACAACTCTATTGTTATTGAAAATTTCCAATTTTTTTTAGAACTTCTTCCCTCACATCCAATTTCCCAAAAATTGATAGATTGCAAGGATTGCATGTACCATCTTACTCATTCTTGATTTTTTATTGACTTATGTCAAGTTCATGCCATGATCGTTTTGGTTGGCTTTAGCCATCAAAACCATGTTTGAGTTGATTTTATCTCTTTTTAATCTCCTACCTTATTTATGTGCTAAAACTTTGAGTAATGGAGAAACCCTTACTTTTTCCTTTTGCACTCACTTTGACACATCCCTTCCCATGTTGACAACAAACACTTCCATTTTAGATTTTGCAAATTTGAAGGTTGTTTTTGGTTTTTCACATTTGCAGCACTATCAATTTTTCTCTCTCAAACCTTGTCATTGTCATTGAAATGTTTCATCACTACAATTATTTTTGTTGATCTTGAAATTCATTTCATTTACAATAGTGGCATACTAAGAGTGTTTGCTATTGTTTTCAGGTGTTACCATTATCATTATTTCTTACAATGTCTTGGAGATCTTGGATGAGCATGAAGAATAAAGGTAGATGCTAGAGTCATTAAGAAACGTTGCCTCTTTAATCAACTTCAACAATGTGGACATTTTACATAAAGAGCTTATAAGTAGTGAGGGAGTCCAATATTGGGATAATAATGTTTTTATGTATCTAAAATTCAACATTTTCAAATACTAAGTTGGTACCAAGCTTAAGCATCCACTCTCATATATTGTCCATATGTAATGTCTTCTAATAAACATTTTGTTTGCTATGTTTTTTGGGAAATTATGAGTTAGTTTAATTACCATCATCAACATAATGTGACATTAGGCATTATGTCATCTATCTGAACTTTCATAATAATCATATTCATACACAATTAATATTTTGGTGATGGGTATAAGTTCTAGTTAAACAACTAAACACTTCAACATTTGCAATGCTAGCTAGCATTCTAAAAATGAGGTTTCTAATGAGATAAAGTGAGGAATGCTAGAGTTGCATGTGAAGATGAGGTTTTTGATGTTATATTACATAAAATAGTATCATTTTAAGATTTTTGCCCAAGATGTTTGTATATTTTTTATAATTTCTAATAATATAGGATACAAAGTATAATTATGCCTTATATTTTATACATGAATTTTCTTTTCTTTTGTTCTCCGTATGGGGTTAATAGCATGTAGTTGAATTCCTATCATCAAGCATCTATCATAATCACCATTAAAATTTAAATATATTATCTAATATTGAATTCAAATCATTGAAAGATATAGAAATATAAACAATTAACAAGTGGATTCAATAACAAACAAACATGTTATAATAAAAAAATCTTATTGTTTTTAAATTTAAAGGAAAATTAAATAACTTGATATTTTTGATAGTGTGATTGTCCCAACAAAAGGAATGATCCCATCAAATACATGTACTAACCACATTTTTCATTAATTTTATTTTTGAAAAAAATAAAATAACTATTAAAATTAAAATTAGGTATACTTTAAATTAGTTGGCTTTCTATTTAGATTAATTGTAATAATTCCATCTTGCATTGTTCTATTAAAAGTGAAAATCTAACTTGAATGGCAAATAGGCCTTTTAGATTTGGACAAATAACCAATGCTTTCCAAATTGACAGCCTTATTATCTAATCGTTATGCCTCCAATTGATGAGTTTTTTTGTCAAATATCTATTATGGGTTTGTGTTATATTACACACATGTTTTTGTTTCAAAATCTTTGTTGATTGATATATCATTGATTAGAATTAATGATTGTGTTTGAATTTTGTTAAAGAGAGTTGCTAGTTAGGAAGCAAAACAAAGGTCCCCAATTCATGTTTTTAGTTCCTCTCATTTATGCTCCTATTCTTCCTCTGAGTAAACTATCCCATAAATTTTTATGATTCCTTTTTTTTTTTTTTAATCTTTCATCTTTTAGATGATTTATTGCATAGGAAGTGAATTTTGACTATCCAATGATAATGTTTTATAGGTCATTATAATGTGTTAGATTGACTCTTATTGTGCCACAAGCTTAAAAGTTTACAGTTATGTTGGCTGGTACATTTACTTATGGCTTTTACTTAGTGTATCCTTTTTCAAACTTGCTACTTGTTTTACTATTTTGTTAACTAATTTATTTAATTATTATTATAATTAAATTTTTAATTTTGATTATTTTTACTAAATTTTTTGATCATATTGTCAATGGTTGTTGAGCAATCATATCAGTTGCTCCAAGCCCATTTCAATGGTCCAATCCCTTACCGTGCTTTGGCCTATGGTGAGCTAGTAAGCTTTATCCAAAAAGAACACTTATAGATTTGTTCAAATCTTAAGCTTCAATAATAGCTAAAGTGTGAATAGAAACAAACCTGAAAAGAACTTGGTTCTTTCTATGACTAATTTGATGACTCTCTATATCACAAAGAGATGTCCAAATGTAAGAAGTCTCCTAAGCTCATTAGAAAGCCTTCCTACCCTTAAGCCTAAAAGCCTTCAATAAATGTTTGTCAAAAACCACAAAAACAAACCAAATGGCTTAAAGCCCAAACATTTCAAAGCACCTTAATAATTAGCTTTAGATATGGCTAGCCTAAACACTTAGCTTGTTACTGTAGAATCTAAATGAAAGTCCAAACCCTTCAACTATTTGAACCAATTTATGAATAAATCTAAACCCTATTATCAACTCCTCTAATTTTAACTCATCGTTAGATGACGAACAAGCATTCCAAGTTGATGAACTTGCCACCTTATCTACTTCAAATATCTTCACAAGCTTTTGACTTAAGTACCATCAAGCTCTACTTAACATCCATTGCTCTAACAAGCCCAAACACCTTACAATCTTACAAGCATACTTAAGTAGTTTAACCAACCCAAGCCCAAGCTTGTTATGCTTCAAGAACTTTAACAAGAAGTTCATCAACTCAAGTTAGAAATCAAAGAACTCAAGTAGAGATTGGTAGATCAGAACCTACTACTATCTATTCTTCACTAGTTTCTATAGGATTCTTGTGAACCAAGCCCTCTTCAAGTAAATCCACTAACAAACCAAGATTGTAATCTTAACTTGCCCACCCTAGATCAAGTGAACTTTTTATATTTGTTGATAGAAATCATAACCCACAAATGGCTTACTAGTAGTACCATTCAAATTCATGATTACAAGATAACTGCTATAGTCTTGTTAGATACTAATGTAGACTTAAATTGTATCCAAGAAGGCCTTATCCCAACTAAATACTACAAGAAAACCTTAGAAGGACTCAAATTTGCAAACAACCATTCCCTTTTAATCTCGTACAAGCTCTCTGATGCTTGTATTTTCCATTCAGGTATTACTATCAAAACTTCTTTTGTTTTGATCAAAAACCTCAAGCAAAAGGTTATCTTAGGTATGCCCTTCTTTAAGCTTATCCAACCATTTTAAGTCACATACCAAGGAATAACCACTACTATCCTTGGTCAAACACTTCAATTCCAATTCATCTACAAGCCTCAAGTCAAAAACCTCATTCTTCTGAAAGGTATCTTAGCTCAAGAATCTACAAAACTCAATTTACTTCTTAAGACCAAAACATCTCATTTTCACCATCTCCAAGATGAGATCAATTTTAAATAACCTAAACACCAATTGACACAACTAATTCTCTAAGTAAAAATCTAATCCTTTCAAAACCACATTGAAACCACTATTTGTTCTGGAGTATCCTTTGCCTTTTGGCATTGCAAGCAACACATGGCAGATTTACCATATGCCAAGCACTTCAATAAGCAACAAATCCCTATTAAAGTGCACCCAATTCAAATGCATTCATAATTAGTGGAATATTGCAAGCAAAGAATCCAAGCCTTTCTTGCTAAAGGTATCATTTGACCTAGCAAGTCACCTTGGAGATGTGCAACATTCTATGTCAACAAGAATGTTAAAATAAACTTGGCACTCCCAAGTTTGTTATCAATCACAAGCCCTTGAATCTAGAATGGATTAGGTATCTAATTCCAAATCAAAAAGACCTCTTTTAATGCCTCGCTAAGGAAATGGTCTTTTTTAAGTTTGATCTAAAATATAGATTTTGGTAGATTTAGATCAAGGAGACAAATTGATACAAAACTACCTTCATTATACCCTTTGCTAGCATGGATGGAAAGTAATACTATTTAGACTAAAAAATGCACCTTTGAGTTCTATAGGATTATGAATGAGATTTATTCTTTCAATTTTTAGTTATTTATATTGAATGATATCTTAGTATTTTCATCTAATATAGATCAACACTTCAATCACTTGACCATCTTTATAGAGATCACCCACAAGCATGGCCTAGCCATTTCCAAGTCTAAGATCAATCTTTTTCAAACTAGGGTAAGATTCCTTGGTCATTCTATCTATCAAGGTACACTCATCCCTATAAAACAATCAATCCAATTTGCTAATAAATTTCCTAATCAACTTACTTAAAAATCTCAACACCAAAGGTTCTCAAAAAATCTTAATTACATTATAGACTTTAATCCTAAGCTCAGTCTAGTTTGCAAGCCTTTACATGATAGAATAAAAAAAAACTTTAATTCCTTGGTCTCCCTAGCATATACCTATAGTTCAAGCCGTCAAGCACCAAGTCAAGGAACTTCCTTGGTTGCACATTTGTGATCTAGACCTACCTAAGATAGTTGAGACAAATTCCTCAAAAATAGGTTATGGTGGGATCCTTAAACAAACCAATGGCAAACAAAAATAACTTGTTCATTTTACCTTTAAGCATTGGAATGATTGTCAACAACAGTATTCCATAATCAAAAAACAAAGTTTAGTAATTGTTTTATGCATCTCCAAATTTCAAAATGATTTGCTTAACCAAAATTTTTTACTTTGCATTAACTATCAAGCTACAAAATATGTTTTGCGAAAAGATGTTCAAAACCTTGTATCAAAACCTTCACCACCATAATGCCTTGAAAAAATTCCACCAAGCCTTCCCCCAAATCTTCAATCAAGCCACTTAAGACATGGGCTTAAATCTTCAAAGAAGAAGCATTAGCCCAAGAAAACCTTCAAACTCTTCAAGCTCCCACCATTCATCCTCCAATTCAAATATTAGTCCCAAAACTAAAGCAACATTTTCAAGCTTGCCACTAGAAGCTCATCAAGCATTTAAAACTTGGTTAGCCTCTCTACTAGACTATTCAATTTCATCAAAGCCTCCTTCATTGAAGTAGATCAAGCTTGAATCAGGCATTGGTGTTTCTTTTAGTAAGAACACCAATCAAGCAACAAGCAAAGAGGTGGTTAAGGTATCACTTATCCCTCTCTCAAATGAGGTGATTATGGTCTCACTTGCCTCTCTCTCAAAATCTATTTCAAAAGGCAAAGAGGTGGTTGTTTCAAATACCCCTTTACAAACTATTTTCTTAAGCAATTTTCAAGCAACTTTAAAAAGGATTTTGCATATATTATCAAGCCTTCATTTCAAAACATTGAGTTGATTGAAAGAGGATTTTTTGACACCAACGAAATGTTTTCTCCAAACCAGTTTTACTAGTCCTAGAATTCACAGAAGCCCATATCATTTTTTGAAATGACATTGATCAAAATTGCATTAGTTAAAATCAAGCACCATTACCACCCAAATGATCTAAGCCATAATACCCACTCAATTGTTCAAATTATTTAGCTCCTTCAACCTTAAAATTGGCTTAAATCATCAAACCACGATCAAAAATTTCAAGCTACCATTACTATGACCTCAAATTTCCTTTTGAAATTCAACTACTAGGATTATAAATAGGCATGGTTTAATGCTTTCTATTGCCAAAATCAATCCCACTAGCATTCCTATATGTTTTTCTAAGAAACCAAAGCCACCATTACCTTTCTTTCCTCTCTAGTTTAACCATTGATGGAACTAGTTTGGTCCAACCTCTAAAATCATTTTAGACTCCATTCAAGAAGGTTTCAATATCTTCCAATCAAAATTCTAGTCCTAAATAACCCAAGCTTCTTTCCCTTAATTATTACAATTTTGTAATATTTTCAAGCTACCTTAGATTTGTGCATGAGAATTCCAAATTAGGGATGATCCTTTCATAAGGACTCTAGTTATTGGCCAAATCTACAAGGTCAAATTTTGGCAATAGTTTTTTGCTACTTTATAGCAGAGAGCTTGCAAGAATGGTGCCCTACATTGGTTTTTTACAAATCCCCAATGGTCCAACACCATTGAACCAAGCACCTTGCAATTCCACCAATAAAAGACACATACAAGTGCCTTCCTAGCTCAAGTTGAAACCAAGTAGGAATATTAGACTATATTGACAGATATTCTCCAACAAGCTTAGCAAGTAATGAATGAAGTGAAGTCCAACAGAGCATCATCATATGATCCTTTTTAGAATCTTGACTTTGTTGGCCCCATCCACATCAAGCATAAAAACAAAGGTAAAAGTAAAGGGGAAATGCTTTTATCAAGGGTAAAAGGACAAAAGTAAAAGGAATCTATACTTTTACCCAAAGTTAAAGAAAAAAGCATTTATTTTTTTGAAAAGTAAAAGAATTTACCTTTCAACAAGCAAAAGCATTTACATTTCATTGAAAGTAACTTTATCTTCAAGCTTTAAGCATATGAGGCCAAAGCATATATAAAAGGCCTTACTTATTAGTCATTAGGCAAGTTTTTTTTTTTTTTCTTAAAAAAAGAAGCTTTTATAAAAGCCTTTGTGAATAAGTTTTACAAATCTTAGAAAACATTTTAGGAGGAAGTCCTCCTAGAATGGAATACTATCCTTTGTAAATATTTTCCTATCCTATAATCTAATAACTCTTTTATAAATGTTCTCTTACTTTACACTTTGTAACTTGTAAAGGGACTCTCGAATGGGAAATCCCTAAGTTACCCTTCAAATGTCTATGTATCTTTAATTAATGCAAATAAATTTCAATAATTATCTTTAATGCATGTACCAAGGTTTCATTTGAATGTTTTCAAATACATATTCAATATGTTGGCTAGAAACTAGTACCAACTCAAGAGACTTATATTTGAGCAACTTTTGGTATAACAATACGACATAGTGGATAAATTTATCCTTCTTATGCATCATCATGCATTCTCATCAAAGTCTTTATCTCAGTATATATATATACATTAAAATAAAACAAAACCTATGTAAATTAAATATATTATTTATTTACATAATATATAAAAAAATGATGTGCATATGAGATCTATACATACTCATGTGTGTATATAAAATAGAATAATAAATAAAAAATAAAGAAATAAATAATAATTTCTTTTTTATTTTTTTCACAAGAAAATTCATAAAATTCATAGTCAAAATAATAAAAATCATACTTTTTGGTACATAAAATCAATGACTCAAATGTTAAAATCTTTTATTTTAATTTTTTTATGTTATCTTGAGAAAAAAAAAAAAGATCACAATGATTTATTTTCTGAGCTTAGCCAAAAATGATAATCAATATGATAGAATATTGCAATATAATTACAAATTTTGGCATTTCTTGCAAAGTTTACAATTGAAAGAAACATCATCTAATTGGTTATCAAAGATGTTGTATTGTTTGTGTAAACAAGATGAGAAGTGTGTCAAGATATTGACGTTTTCTGACATATTGATGGTATCTTAGGTGTCACTACATTTTACATGTTCAATTTGCCCACCAACATCAAGTAAAATATGCTCATATAGTGGCCAAGTCAAGCCTTTCATATTTAAATGGCAAACATATTACACATATTTAAATGAAACAAAATTTAATATTGATCCAAAAATCTAAATTTAATTAAGAAAGGTGACACCATAACTTATAACCCATTAGCATCACCATGATTTAGGGCTAATTTGAGGGACAAAAGTAACAAAACTATTAATTATAAGAGTCAAGTACATTTATAATATTATAAAGTAATAAGTTACCTTTTTGGGCATAACAATTCCATGTTTCTTGCTACAATCAAATAAGTTTTTATGATTATAAATAGGTCTTTTATAAATAGGTGCAGCAACCATTTTCTCCTCTTTGTATTTCTCAAGCTACCCAAGACATGTTTGAGTTTCACATATAGCAACCCTTTTCTCCTCTTAGTTTTATTGGCACAACACTTATAGTCTTTCTAACATAATAACTACAAATTTTTTGGCACAACATTACTAATTTTGGTGATTTTAAATAGGTAGCAACCCTTCTTTCCTTTTGATTTTTCATAAGCTCTCTTTCTCTTCTCCTAATGAAACATTTTCTCGTCCACTATGCCATCAATTCAATTGTTCACCCCCAACTGATTTTGAGGTGAAGGAGAATAATAGTCATCGTGCTTGCTATTATTTTTACATGGATAACTCTATTGTTATTGAAAATTTCCATTTTTTCTCAAAACTTCTTCCCTTACCTCTAATTTCCCTAGAATTGGTAGATCATAGGGATTGCATGTACCATCTTACTCATTCTCAATTATTTTTTTTGGACTCTTTTCAAGTTCATGCCATGGCCATTTTGGCTAACTTTGGCTGTTAGAACCTTTTTTAAGTTGATTCTATCTCTTTTAATCTCCTACCTTAATTATATGCTAAAACTTTGGGTTATGGAAAAACCCTAACTTTTTCCTTTTGCACTCACTCTAACACATGATTCTCTTCCCGTGTTGGCAACACAAGCTTCCATTTTAGATTTAGTTGATTTGAAGATTGTTCTTTGCCTTTTCACACTTGTAGCATTATCAATTTGTTTGTCTCAAACATTGTCATTGTTGCTAAGACATTTCATCCCTAAAATTTTTTTCCTTAATCTCAAAATTTATTTCATTTATGATAGTGGCATACTAAAAGTATTTGTTATTGTTTTGGATGCTAACATTATCATTGTTTGTTACAATGTCTTGGAGATGTTAGATGAGTGTGAAGAAAAAAGGTAGACATTGGAGCCATTGGAAAACCTTGGCTATCTAATTAATTTTAACAATGTGGACATTTTACATGAAGAGCATATAAGTAAGAAGCGAGTTTGATATTAAGATAATAATGTATTTATGTATTTAAAATTTAGCATTTTCAAGTACTAGGTTGATATTGAGCTTGAGGATCCACTTTTATATATTGTTCTTACTTAATTTCATCTAATAAAAGCTTTGCTTACTATGTTTTCTTTGGGAAATTATGAGTTAGTTTAATTACCATCATCAACATGATATGAAATTGGGCATTATGTCATCTATCTAAACTTTCAAAATAATTGTATTTATAAATAATTAATATTTTGAAGGTGGGTATAATTTCTAGTTAAACAACTAAATACTTCAACATCTACAATACCAACACTCTAAAAATGAGGTTTCTAATGAGAGGAAGAGAAGGATACTAAAGTTGCATGGTGAAGATGTTGATACAAACTCTTGATTATATTGAAATTTGAAATATGATTACTTCAAGTCATGTATCTAATGCCACTCTCCTTAAGGCAAAAGTTATCCTCATTAATTTACAATAAAGGTTTATGTAAATTCCCTCATAAGATAAAATGAAACATACTTGATTGTAAGTTGCACTACTAAATCAAGCCCTCAAGAAGTTGGTATATTTTCATAATTGTTCTCTAGAATGTCTATAATATTTCTATAGTAATGTAATAGACAAAATGATCCTTGATATAATAATGAAGGAACCAAGAGAAAAAAGAAAAATTTTGATCTCTTAGACAAATGATGGTCCTTTGGTATTTATAAACATAGTGGTGACTATTTGTCAATAGACACCTTTCATTTTTGGCAGTTTACATCTTGACCATTCATTGAATGGTCATGAGTTTGAATGCTAAGGACACAAATTTTCTTTATTTTTTTTCTATTTATTGTGAAACAACGTATAAAGTAGTTAGTTGATAACTAACACATAACAATCATTTTATCCAGTGATCATAACCTTTAGTTGCAACTCATGAGTCTTAGGTTTCAAAACCCATTAGTCATTATTTTCAATCACTTATTAAAGTCACATTTATTACTTAGTGGACACAATAAATAATAATTTAAAGGTAATTGGACTAGTGGTTGTGTCCTTTGGCTCCACACAATCATCCTAGGTGGAAATCATAAGAGGCACAACCTATCACATTTCTTTCTTTTTATTTTGAAAACTCCAACAAAAGATGAGGTTTTTTACGTTATATTATGTACAAGAGTATCATTTTATGATTTTTGTTCAAGTTGACTAATAATGTTAGTATTTTTTTCATAATTTCTAATAATCTAGGATTTAAAATATAATTAAGCCTTATATTTTATACCATAGTTTTATTTTCGTTTGCTCTTCTTATGGGGTTAATAGCCTATAGTTGAATTCATATTATTAAGCATTTATCATAATCACTATCAAAATTTAAATATATTAACTAGTATTGAAATCAAATCATCGAAAGATATAGAATACAAACAATTAACAAGTGGGTTAAATAACTTACAAGCTTACGATAATAAAAAAATGTTATTATTTTCAAATTTAGAGGAAAATTAAATAACCTGATATTTTTTATAGTCTAATTTTCCTAACAAAAGGAATGATCCCATCAAATACATGTACTAATCACATTTTCCATTAATTTTATTATTAAAAAAATAAAATAACAATTAAAATAAAAATTAGGTGCACTTTAAATTAGTTGGCTTTCTATTTAGATTAATTGTAATAATTCCATCCCACATTATTTTATTAAAAGTCAAAATCCAACTTGAATGGAAAATGGACCTTTTAGATTTGAACAAAGAATAAGTGCTTTCCAAATTGACATCTAGTTATGGCCTCATCGTCTAATCGCTATGCCTCTAATTGGTGAGTTTTTGTCAAATATCTATTGTGGGTCTATATCATATTACAAGCACATTTCTACTTTGAAATCTTTGTTGATTGATGTATTATTGATTATCATTGATTTCTTTGTTTGAATTTTGTTGAAGAGGTGTTGGTTAGGAAGTGAAGCAAAGGTCCACCATTCAAGTTCTTAGTTTCTCTCGTTTATGTTCTAGTTCTTCCTCTAAGTAAACTCTCCCACAAATTTTTATGATTCCTTTTTCTTTTAATCTTTAATTTTATGGTTGATTTGCTGCATGGGAATTGAATTTTGATTGTCTAATGATAAAGTTTTGTAGGTGGTTGTAATGTTTTAGTTTAACTCTCACTATGCCACATGCCTAAATGTTTATGGTTGCATTAGCTAGCATGTTTGCTCATGGCTTTTACTTGGTAACTTGCTACTTGTTTTGATATTTTGTTGATTGATTTATTTAGTCATTGATAGAATTTGATTTTTGATTCTAATTCTTTTCACTAAATTTTTTGACCATATTATCAATGGTTGATCAATCATATCAGCTAATCTAGATGCCTTAGTTTTTGTTTAGACTTTTCTTAGGCTGTTAAAGTATCAATTTGCTTTTCTATTAGGGATGTATGTAATTCAGTTTGGATTATAAATTCATGTTTTTTTATTAGAAGGATAAGCATGTGTGAATGGTTAGTAATTGTAACTAAAGTAAATGTTATAGACATAATGCCCATGCCTACAAATAGTTTAAGGATATGCTTTCCTGTGTACAAAATGGTATTGTTTTTAGCATAACTCTTGTGATTGCTGAGTTACAAAGGATGTTATTATTGTAAGGAATTTGCATTTATGGGGTAGAATGAAGAGGAGGGATTTGGAGTTAAATTTTGGAGAATTCCCATTAATTGATTAAACTTGTAATACCTTTTTGTTTGAGCTCTAACTTGCTAAAATTAATACTTGCTACTTTATTCAAGCTAGTATAGAGAGAGAATTCAAGGGAACTATCAAAACATTTTTAGTTGTCTAATTAATTTCAAAGATATGGACATTTTACACAAAAAGCATATATGCAATTAGGGAGTCTAACTTTAACATTGAGATAATAGTGTATTTGTGTGCTTGAATCTGAAACATTGTTAGTACTATGTTGATACTAAGCTAAAGGATCCACTCTTTTATATTGTTCTTACTTGGTGCCAACAAATATAAGCTTTGTATGCTATATTTTCTAGCAAGAAGCATCACTAGAACTAGAAATTTTTTTAAAATTTGTTGCTTGTCATTTCTGTATAGATTATATTCTAATGTTTCAATATTAAAAGCTTTAGTCCGCTCCATAATCTTCTACTAAGTTAGTTTCCTTTATCTCTTTTGGGTTCTTTGCCTCATTAAGTTGGTATTTATGAGTTATGAAGCACATGACCATTAGAAAGTTGTGTTTGGTATTTATTGCCATGTAATGCATGGCTAGTTGCACAAATGTAAGAGATTGAAGTTAACATCTAGACTATGGGTCTTGTCATATTTGTACAAGAAATTAGGCATAAGTCCTAAAAAAAACAAAAAATCAATGGAGCAAATTTCAAGCATTTGTTGATTCCTTTTTGACACATGGAAATGTTATAATAGAAATTGGAAGAGAAAATTGACTCAAGATACATCCTTTGTTTTTGTTTCTTTGGACATTATTTTGTTTATCTAAACTTTCATAATAATTGGATATATACATAATTAATATTATTAATAAGGTGGGCATAAATTATAGTAAAATAATTAAACACGTCAACATCTACAACATAAGCATCACCCACAATTTCTATCATTGAAATCTTTTATAATCATAATTACAGATTTTAGCATCTCTTACAAAGTTTACCATTGAAAGAAACATCAATGGATCAAACCAACGAAACACATTAATAAAACCCTAAGAAGGAGAGAAGTAAATTATATTACAACGTTGGAAAGAAAAAAAGAAAAGAAAAAGGAAAAAGGAAAAAAAATGTACTAATAAGACAATGGCCTGTGAGAATCGACCCGCAGAGTATTGCATTACACCCATGTTTTTGTTTCAAAATCTTTGTTGATTGATGTATTATTGAGTAGAATTAATATCTGTGTTTGAATTTTGTTGGAAAGAGTCACTCATTAAGAAGCAAAACAAAGTGCCCCATTCAAATTATGGGTTCCTCTCATTTATGTTCTTGTTCTTCCTCTAACTAAATTCCCCACCATTTTTTTCTTTTTGGTGATTATTTTTTCCTTTCATTCTCTAAACTATTCACTACATGTTTTTTGAATTTTCATTGTCCAATATTCAACTTTTATGGGTGATTATAGTGTTTTAGTTTGACTCTCGCTGTGCCATAGACCTATTTTGAGGGATCAATTGTTTGCAAATGTGTTGGTTGGCTCATTTGCTAATGACTTTTACTAGGTGTATGCATTTTCAAACTTATTGCTTGTTTTACTATTTTGTTGATTTATTTATTTATTTTTAAAATGTGATATCTAATTTTGATATTTTTCATTTTGATTATAAGTTAACTAATTAATTCGAAAAAACTAATCTTTTATTTATTATAAAGTATAATAGGTAAAAATTTTATTATTTATTATCTATATATTAGTTTGAATATAAAATATATAATTTTTTATCTATACTAATTTTTATCTTATTATTAAACTTTAGTTGTATATTAATTTGTTAATTTATAATAGACAAAAAAAATTATGATTCAATATTTATTTTTTAATATATTAATTTTTATGAAAATTTTACAAATATATTATATATATTACATATATTTATATTATTTACAAGTTATACATACAAAAATTTGTGTGTGTATATGTGTATAATTTTTAAAATAGTATAAATATTTAAAATAAAAATAAATTATTATACATACATACATACATACATATATATATACACATAAAATATGTAAATTAAATATATTATTTATTTACATAATATATATTAAAAAAAAGGTGTGCATATGAGATGTGTATATATTCATGTGTATGTGTGTGTATATATATAAATATAATAGAATAATAAATAGAAAATAAATAAATAAATAATAAATTTGTTTTGTTTTTTCTCACAAGAAAATTCATAAAATTTGTAGTCAAAATATTGAAAATTATACTTTTTGGTACATAAATAAGTCAAACATTATAATCTTTTATTTTAATTTTTATATTATTTTGAAAAAACATTTAAGTCACAATGACTTATTTTTTAAGGTCAACAATGAATAATAAGCAATATAATAGAATACTACAATGATAATTACAAATTTTGGCATCTATTACAAAATTTATTATTGAAAGAAATGACGTTAAATTGATTATCAAAGATGTTGCATTGTTTGTGTAAACGAAAAGAGAAACGTGTCAGGGTATTGACATTTTTTGACCTATTGATGGTATCTGAGACATTGTTACATTTTACTTGTTCAATTTTCCCACCAACATCAAGTAAAATACGCTCATACATTAGTCAAGTGAAACCTTTGGTATTTGAACAACAAACATATTACACAAATTTAAATGAAACAAAAATTAATATTGATCCAAATATCTAATTTTAATTAACAAAAAGATGATGTCAACTTATAAACTATTATCCTCATCATGATTTGAGATTAATCAAAGGACAAAAGTAACAAAACTATTAAATATAAGAGTTAAGTACATTTATAATATTATAAAGTGATATGTTTCCTTGTTATGTTCTCACGTCTTAAGCTTTGTAGCCTATTAGCCAGCACAACAAACAGTTTCACGTATAGTGCTCCTTTGCGTTTTTTGGGCACAACATTCCACATTCCCTACTACAAACAAATAAGTTTTCTTGATTATAAATAGGTGCAACAACCATTTTCTCCACTCTATTTTTCTAAAGTTACCCAAGAAATGTTCAAGTTTCACATGCAGCAACCTTTATCTCCTCTTAGTTTTTTTGGCATAACACTCACAATTTTTCTAACACAACATACTAATTTTGGTGATTATAAATAGGCAGCAACCCTTCTCTCTTTTTGAGTTTTTATAAGCTCTCTCTCTCTCTCTCTCTCTCTCTCTCTCTCTCTCTATTCTCTTAATGAAACTTTTTCTGTCCCACCACACTATAGATTCAATTATTTAGCCCCAACTGATTCGAATAGCCATTGTGTTTGTTGTTATTTTTACATGGATAACTCTATTGTTATTGAAAATTTTTAATTTTTCTCAAAACTTCTTCCCTTACCTCCAATTTCCTTGGAATTGCCAAATCATAAAGGTTATATGTACCATCTCATTCTCATTAACTAAGTTGACATTAATGGCTAATCTATTATAACTTAGGTCAATGCATCATTAATTAATTGAATATATAAAAATAAAATATGATAATATAATACTTGAAATAAAATAACAAGATATGATTATTAAGGTTATTATGATTATTAAGGTTATTAAAGTAAGGATTCTTAGAGAAGAATAATAAAGTTTTTTCAAATGCACCAAAATGTGCAATATGTCATATTTGAATAATAAATGATAGATTTAAGTAATTACATTATTTATTATGATCATTATTCAAATTTTAAATTTTTATGTTATTTAAGCAATTTTAGTAATAGTTAGTCAACATTCAAGAAAGTAAAAAAAAAAGTCATTTTTAAATACAAAACTCCAAATTTTAGTAACTAATTAAATCAATTAAAATGTTGTTCAAATTTATAATTTTTTATTATATATTTTATAATTTTTATAAAAGGTTTTCTAAATTTACCAAAAAATAACATAAATCTTATATAAATGAAAAACAACTAATTTGAGTAATTATATTTTCTAATTTAACTGTTATTCAAATTTAACACATTTTTACATAATTTGCATAATATAAGTATCAAGCTACCTAACATTCATGGAAAAATAAAAAAATAATGATATTTTTGAATGAAAAAACTCAAAATTTTAGTAATTATATAAATTAATTCAAACATTATTGAAATTTAAATTTTTTTTACTACAATTTTTATAATTTTAGTAAAAAGTTACTCTAAATTCATCAAATAGTGAAATAAATCATTTTTGAATTAAAAAAAATGTCTATTTTAAGTAATTTCATTTTTAATTCTAACCATTATTCAAAATTAAATTCTTTTTGTGTTATTTATATAATTTAAGTAACTAGTTTTGTCAACATTCAAAATAAGTAAAAAATGAAATTTTTGAATACAAAATTGTAAATTTTAGTAATTATTTAAATTAAACCAAATATTATTTAAATTTATAATTTTTTATTATAATTTTTGAAATTTCACTAAAATGTTACAATAAATTTCCCCAATAGTAAAATAGATCCAATTTGAATAGCATTGATTTTACAATAAAAAATGCAATTACATCAATTAGTCATTTTTTAATTAGATATTATTTATTTTATTTTTTAGTGAATTTGAAATATTCTTTTACTAAAGGGAGAAACTAAGCATGAGTACCAAAAAGGTAAAGTTTGATTGAAGAGGAACCAAATTAGTGTGTTTTAGGCAGCAAGTTCCAAGTGAGGTAGTAAAACTATTGGTAAACCCTAAGACATATGTAAGGAAATCTCCACAAACCTTTACCCACTCAAACTATAAGTCTATCCATTAAAGCTTAATAATGTCTACTATCTTTTGACCTTCTTTATTGAGCCATGGTTCTAAAGCTCCTCCTTAAGATTCATCAATCAGGAAGAAGTCCTAATTGAAGATTTTGATAATTCTATAAACTTATGGCAAATTCCAAAGCTTGCCAAGAGGCAAATCTACCAATCAAGCTGGTTTAAGCATTTATTGAGCACTAATTACACAATCAAGATAAAAGAGTGGGATTGTCATCTTTACAACTCCTTTAAAATGAGAAAGTTCCTTTCCCAAGCCTCTGTAAAGCACCACCAAAAGTGTTGCAACTTCCTACACTTTGGCCTTGTCCAAGTAGGAATTAAGCTCCTTTCTAGAGAAGGGTTAGACACCTCTATTCTTATGGCCCTTAGATATTGTCATCTTTTAAACATTAATGATTCTTTTAGGTATTATTGAAACAAGCCTATGTTTTGGTCCAATTTATTTAATTGTTTTCCAGATTTCATAGTTTCTTTGCATGATAAAAATATTCTTAATGTTCTTACCTTGCAAATCAAGCTTCATAACAATCAATTTATAGATGGATCAATTCTATTAAGCTTAATGTACAAGATATATTACAAAGCTATGAAAATGATGTTCAATGCCAAAGCCTTTCATCATGGAGTATGAGGTGAAACAATTCTATGGGAAACAAATATATGCAAAGTTAACTTACAAATGCCCAAGTACATCAAATGGCATAAGGTAAATTTGCTTGACACCTAAAAATTTGAAAATGTTACTGCCCCAAGGCCTCCTATGACAATAGATGTCAATAGGATTACACAACACAAAGATGATAGTGTTAGCATTTCATTTGTTAGACACGTCAAATGAAAAGTATATATATATATATTTCAATAAAAAAATTTAAGATTTTAGTAACTATATCAATCAGTTCAAACATTATTGAAATTTAAAGTTTTTTCATTGAAATTTTTGCAATTTTAGTAAAAGGTTACTTTAAATTCACTAAAAAGTGAAATAGATCATACTTTAAGTTATTGCATTTTTATTTTAATCATCATCCAAATTTAAATTCTTTTTTCGTTATTTATGAAATTTAAGTAATAGTTTAGTCAACATTTAAAAAATGTTAAAATTGAATTTGGAGTAACCTTTTACTAAAGGGAGAAATCAAGCGTGAGTACCAAAAGATTAAGTGTGATTGGAGAGGAACCAAATGAGGGTGTTCCAAAAAGCAAGTCCCAGGTAAGGCAGTAAGACTATTGGTAAACCTGATGACATACGTAGGGAAATCTCGAGAAACCTTTACCCACTCCAACTGTAGGTCTATCCTTGAAAGCTTTATTATGTTTGCTATCTTTCGACATTCTTTACCAAGCCATGATTCTAAAGCCTTCTCCTTAGGATTCATCAATTAGGAAAAAGTCTTGATTGAAGATTTTGATAAATTTATGAACATGTGGCAAATTTCAAAGCTTGCTAAGAGGCAAATCCACTAGTCAAGCTGATTCATGCTCTTATTAAGCACCAATTACACAATTAAGATGGAAAAGTTGGAACGTCATCTTTACAACTTCTTTGAAATGGGAAAGCTCTTTTCCCAAGCCTCTGTAAAGTACCACCAAAAGCATTACAACTTCTTGCACTTTGGCTTTATCCAGGTAGGAATTGAGCCCCTTTTTAGAGAAGAGTTAGATACCTTTATTCTTGTGGCCCTTAAAGATTGTTGTTTTTTAAATTTTGATGATTCTTTGTTAGGTATTATTAAAAAAAGCTTGTGTTATGGTCCAATTTATTTTAATTGTTTTCTTGATTCATAGTTTCTTTGCATGATAGGAATAGACTTAATATTCTTACCCTATAAATCAAGCTTCACAACAATCAATTCACAAATTGGATCAATTCCATTAAGCTTAATGTATAGGATATATTACAATGTTATGAAAACAACATTCAATACCAAAGCCCTTCATCATGGAGTATGAGGTGAAACACTTTTATGGGAAATAGATATGCACAAAGCTAACTTACAAACACCTAAGTACATCAAATGGCATGAGGTAAATCTACCTAACACTTGGAAACTTGGAAATGTTATTGCCCTAAAGCCTCTTGTGACAATAGATGTCAATAGGATTTCATAGTAAAGAGATGATAGTGTCAACATTTCATTTGCCCAACACTCCACAAGCATTAGGCTTGAATTTGTTAAGGATGAAGATCTTGAAACCAAAATTTCTAATTATCTTCAACGAAGCCTTTCTACATGATAGATTGATAACAACCAAGTTTTGTATAATATTTTGCCTTATACTTAATATCTTATGCATGTTTAAAAGTCTAAATGATGTAATTTGACCGGTTTCTCATTTAGTTGTCCATATGCCTAATTGTCATAAAAGTCCAATTAAATTTGATTTTTGCATTGTTTACATACTTTGGCTATTTCTTGGGTTGTAGGAGGTTTCTTTCATCGAAACCAATTTCTATAGATAGCTAAGAGGCTAAGCTATGACTTCCATAAGAAACCATGTGCAAATTTTGAACCAATTGGACAAGGCAAAATATTGAACTTTGATCATGAGAGGGGCATTGGATAGAGCAGATCAATCATGCACTGCTTAGTTTTTTGGCCATATCTCATAAAAGGGAAGGATTTTAGTTGCAAAATTTGAGTTGTTGGAAAGCTAACTCAATAAGCTATAACTCTGATGAAGACAAGAAAAGAATATAAGGCCATCTCAATGGAGTTATGCATTGGTGAAGTTCAGCAAGCCTCCATGGAGCAAGAAACTGGCCATCTCAATAACTTGAGTCACACTTAGGTTAAGATTAAGGGGAAGATTTGCTACTTAGGTTAGTGAACTCTAGTGCTTAGGCTAGCTATAGATTGCATGATAATTGTGTGATAGCAGGTTTTTTGTGAGTCATAGTTAGTTGAATCTAGGCAATCATCTAGAGATTTTAGGGAGTGCAATGTCATTCAAATTGGTTTAGCTGCTTATTATTGTTTAAGGTTGTTTTAGTCAATTGCATTTATTGATTATTTGTTCTTGTTCTATTCAACTCAGTTTTATCTTTGTTTCAACTTTATTTTGCATGGTTTGCATAGTGTATGACTAGGTCATCTAGCAATTTATTGTTTGATTTTGACCCAGAAATAGAACGAACATTGAGTAGACGTCATTGGACTATATAATCATCTTCAGTTCCAACCCCTTTATCTTCGTCTAGATTCATTAAGGAAGAAATCAAGAATCAGAGCTAGCTAGGGATAACAACATGGTTGGGAATAATGGAAATAACAATCAAACTTTGAAAAAGCTAGTGGCACTCAATATCAATTACCAACCTTTGTGTATTTAGTATTTAGATGTTAAAGCTAACTTTGAACTTAAATCTGGACTCATTCATTTGTTGCCTAAATATCATGGCCTTGCAAGTGAAGATCCCCATAAACATCTCAAGGAATTTCATATTGTCTGTTCGACAATGAGACTACAAGGGATCTCTAAGGACCATGTCAAGATTCGAGCATTTCCATTTTCTTTGGAGGGAGTTATGAAAGATTGGCTTTATTATCTCCATCTTAAGGCCATCTGGAGTTGGAATGATATGAAAAAGGCCTTCATCAAAAAGTTCTTTCCTACCTTGCATATTGCCACCATTCGAAAAGAGGTATGTGGGATTCAATAGCTCAATGACAAGACCCTTAATGAATACTAGGATTGGTTTAAATAAGTTACGAATGAGCTATCCATTTCACTAGATATCATAACAACTTTTGATCCATTACTTTTGTGAAGGTCAACTCCTAATGGATTGTAGCATGATTGATGTAGCAAGTGGTGGCATACTGGTGGATAAGACACCTTAAGCCACTTAAGCATTGATTGAAAATGGCAATGAATTCCTAGCAATTCAACATGAGGGCAATAGTTCCATCTCAAGGAGCACATGAGGTATCAGCTACTTGTCAAGATCATTAAAGAGTGGAACACCATCTTGATGAACTTACCTCATTTATAAGGATATTAGTTATAGATCAATAACAACTAGGCCAAGGGATTTCTCGACTTGCCCCCAGGAGCCCAAGTTTGTGGTATTTGTGTAAGTCCAAGGCATCTTACTACCTCATGTCTAACATTAGCAGAGGAGTTGCAAGATCAAGTCCATGTAGTTAAAGGATATCAAGAAAGGCCTTATCAATAAGAAGATCAACCTTGGTACAACTCATACTCAGTCACATACAACCTAGGATGGCACAATCATCCCAACCTTCAATATGGGAACTTAGGATTGACATCACAAGAGCAACCAAGATAGCCACCTTAAAGATTTGGCCCAGGTCAACACCAACAGCAATTGCATGGCTAGACACATCAACCACCTTTACCTAGGTTTGAGTCATCTTTAGAGGATATGATAAAGCAGCTAATGACTTACACCACACAACTGGCCGATTAGAATATTCAATTCTAGTAGAAAACCAACTTGGCCATCCAAGATTTGTGGACATAAATGACTCAATTAACCACTTTAATGGATGCCCTTCAACAACAAGTCTTTAGGCAATTGTTAAGCCAATCCATTCCCAATCTAAAAGGGGGTGTAAATGCCATTAAATTAACTCCAAAAAGGTGCTAGACAAGTAGCTAAGGCCAAAACAATCATCTACTTCAAACTTGACCAAGGCCCAAATGAGCTAGGAAGATCAAGCCACCAAGGGAAAGGAGATTGTTAATTGATTCATTGGAGATGTTTTGGAAGGTGGAAGTCAACATTCCACTTCATGATGCAATCAAGCAAGTGCTAAGGTATGCTAAGTTTTTGAAAGAGTTGTGCATGAATAAGTGGAGGTTCTAAGAAGGAAGAAGGTCAGCATGAGACAAAATGCATTGGCTCTTATACAACATTTATCACAAAAATGCAAGGATCCTGGTACTTTCATAATTCCCTATATTATTGGTAACCAAAAGTTTGATAGGGTCTTGTTAGATCTTGGAGCTTTGATCAATGTTATGGCTCTTTTGGTGTTTATTGAGCTGGATCTTGGACCATTGAAGGGAACAAAGTTAGTTATCCAATTGGCCAACAAAAGTAATGCCTATTTACTTGGAATAGTCGAGGATGTTTTAGTGCAAGTTGGTAAGTTGATCAAGGATATGATAAAGGAAGGAATTTTGGTAGATAGCTCATTTTATTGATTCTTTAACTTATGGCATGATCCTTTTTAAGGGACAAGGAGTCCAAGAAGGTGCTAAATTTAAACAAAAGAAAGAAGTGCCACATAGCCCAAAACAACCTGAAAGAAGTGGCAAAAATAGAGTTGATCAAAATTGCTTGGAAAGTGCACTCTCTACCTCTCATCCAATTCCTTGTCACAATGCATAGCTTAGGAACAATGTGTGTAGCATCTCCTATTCATGCATACTTAGAGGAATCCCTAAGAGGCTAGAACAAGTGGCATAATTGGCAAAATAGTAGGGAATAGATAGATCAGAATTGAAAATAACAGAGAAGGCTCAATTAGAAACAACTGAGAGCAAGTCAATTAGACTTCTTCCATCCATTGTACAACCTCCTAAGCTTGATTTAAAGCCTCTTCTAGAGCATTTAAGGTATACATCCCTAGCTAAGACTAGCAAACTTCTAGTAATTATTGTTAGGAGCCTTGATGAGTTGCAGGAAGCTTGGTTGCTTGAAGTTTTATGGGAGCACAAGAAGGTTATTGGCTGGACACTTGGGGACATTATTGGGATTAGTTTGGAAATTTGCATGCATAGAATCTTCCTTGAAGAAGAAGCTAAACTTATGAGGCAACCACAATGAAGACTCAGCCCATTTATTCTTGATGTCATAAAAAAGAAATGTCCAAATTGCTCTAAGGTGGAATTATTTATCAAATCTTAAACAACAATTGGGTAAGTCCAATCCAAGTGGTGCCAAAGAAATTTGGAGTTATGGTAGTCAAGACCAAGAATAATGAATTATTGCCAACTCGCATGCAAAATTCTTGGCAAGTATGTATAGACTATCAATGGCTTAACAAGTGATGCGGAAGGATTAGTATCCTTTACCTTTTATTGATCAAATTCTTGAAAGACTGCTTGGGAAATCTCACTTATGTTTCTTGGATGGTTTTATGGGATACTTTCATATTCACATCACCCTTGAGGATCAAGAGAAGACTACTTTCACATGTTCTCTTGGCACTTATGTCTACCAGAGGATGTCATTCACTTTATGCAATGCTCTGGGCACTTTTCAACATTGTATGGTAAGTATTTTCTCTAAATTCTTGGAGGATGGCATGGAAGTTTTTATGGATGATTTCACCATCTATCGCTTCTCTTTTGATGAATGTTTACAATGATTATCTCAAGTTCTTAAGAGGTGCATAGAAACTAACTTGGTCCTTAATGATGAAAAGTGCCACTTCAAGGTTAAGTAAGGAATTATGTTAGGACATATAATTTCCAAGGATGGTATTAAAGTTGATTCGGAAAAAGATAAAGTTATTTCTTGTTTATTTTACCCCATGTGTGTGTGGGAAGTTCAATCTTTTCTTGGTTATGCAAGGTTTTATCAGAGATTTATAAGGAATTTTAGCAAGATAGCCCTCCCATTGACCAACCTTCTGAAGGCAGATGTGGAGTTCAAGTTTAAGAAGGATTGTTGTGAAGCTTTTGGCCAACTCCAGCATGCCTTGACCATTGCACCAATTGTGCAAGCCCCAGACTAATCTCAATAGTTTGAGTTAATGCGTGATGCATACAACCATGTGGTGGGAACTGTTTTGGCACAAAGATTTAATGGGCAACTATGATCATCCATTACATATCCTGCACACTTAATGCCACTCAATCCAACTATACCATAACAAAGAAGGAGCTTTTGGCTATTGTTTTTGCTCTTGACAAGTTTAGATCTTATTTACTTGATTCTAAAGTTGTAGTTTTCTTTGATCATGTAGCACTTAAATATCTCTTTAAAAAGCCCAACGTAAAGCCACAACTAATTTGCTGGATGTTATTACTCTAAGAGTTCAATGTTGAGATTGAGGATAGAAGTGAAGCTAAGAATTTGGTGGCTAATCATCTTAGTGAGATTGAAGGGAGTTCAAAACCCATTCCCATTTAGGATGACTTCCTAGATGAGCACCTCTTGCAAATTTATGGTACATCCTGACATCAACATGCTCCTTTGTATGCTAACTTAGTTAACTTCCTGGTTGTCGGGGTGATTCCCTCTTATTTTTTTAAGCATCAAGTGGACAAGCTTCAAAGTGAGTCCAAATATTATGTTTAGGATGATCTTTACCTTTAGAAATTTTGTAGTGATAACATCATTAGGAGATGTGTGCCTGAGCATAAGCATGAGTCTATCTCGAGGTTCTATCATTGTAGAGCATTAGACAGCCATTTTAGTTCATTTAAAATGGCTAGGAAAGTGCTAGATTCAAGTTTCTATTGGCTGACTCTATTTCATGATGCCTATGTTTTTTTGTAAAACATGTGACCAATGTCAACAAACTAGGAATTTATCACATTGGTAAGAAATGACCCAACAATTGTTGTTGTTCTATGAAGTTTTTTATGTTTAGGACTTTATAGGACTATTCCTAACTTTGTTTGGTTATATTTACATTCTTTTGGTGGTTGATTATGTTTCCAAGTGGGTAGAAGCTAAGGCTACCTAGACTAATGATGCCAAAGTAATGGCAAGTTTTGTCTATTCGAAGATTATTTGCAAGGTTCAAAGTTCTATGAGCTATCATCTCGGATCAGGGATCCCTTTTTGTAATCAACAAATTAAAGCTTTGTTGAAAAAATATGGCGTAGTCCACAAGATTGCCACTTTATATCACCCATAAATAAATGGCCAAGCTGAGGTCTCCAATTAAGAAATCAAGGGCATACTTGAAAAAATGGTTCAACCAAACTAACAGGATTAGAGTGCATGACTAAAGGAAGTGTTATGGGCATATGACACTACCTACAAAACCCCAATCGATATGTCCTGGTACTAAATAGTCTTTGGGAAGGTGTGTCACTTGCCGGTGGAAATCAAACATAAAGCATATTGAGCAATTAAGTGTTGCCACTTGGATCTAGTCCAAGTAGGAGCTAAAAGGAAGCTATAACTTCAAGAGCTTAAGGAGATCCAAATAGAGGCTTATGAGAATGCCCAAATTTACAAGGAGAGGACAAAGTAGCTACATCACCAGATGATTCACTACAAGACATTTAAACTAGGGCAACAAGTTATTCTCTACAATTCAAGGCTCAAGTTAATGCTAGGTAAGTTACATTCCTGTTGGGAAAGACATTTTTTGGTTACTTATGTGTATCCTTATGGTATTATGCAGGTGGAAGAACCAGCATTAAAGAAAAAGTCCACAGTGAATGGCCATAGGCTCAAGCACTTCCATGAAGCACTTGGCCATAAAGAACCACTAGGAGAAGAATTACACTTGCTGGATGCATACTACCTAGCACATTGATAAGTTTCTTATTCCTAACCTTTTTAACTTTACTTTCAATTGTGTGCATTTTCTTGCATTAAACAAGGATAACTACATGATAGTTTCATTTAAGTTCATGAATAAAATTTCCCAAATAGTTGCCATGACAGCTGATGACTTAGGCTGATGAAAAACTCTTAAATAGCAAATGATATACTTTTATTCCATGGCATTGATTGGTCTGAGTGAGTCCCATCATGGATTAAGCATGCTGGGAGCTAGATTTTGGGTTGCTTGGCCATGTTGATAGATGGAAATCAAGTGAGGATATTTGAGCCTAATTGAATCAATTACATCACATGCCATTCTCATTATAATGACATTGTAGCCCATTCATCTCTCATTTTTACCAACCCAATGCATTACAACCCATGGCCCCGTTACAACATGTGAAAGTCCTCTTGATTTTTGTATTACACCTTTATCGAGTGGTGGAAATTTAGAATGATTGTAAGCATATGGTTGTGTGGGTTGTCTATGGAGTGTGTTTCAAGTGCAAACAGATCCCTTAAATCCTTGAGAGAATTGAGAGAATCCATGAGGACCTATCACTTTGCCAAAGTGTCTCATATGATGGTAACTTGTATGTGATTTTCATGGTGTGGATGAATGAGAACCATGATATGTGGTGTTGTTCAAGTTTGGTTATTTGTTTTTTTTTTGATGAGTTATTCTTAGACCTAAGGAAGTCATCTGAAGTGGGAAATGTTTGGGAAAGAGTTGTATCTTGCTTAGACATAGCATTTATAGGTTAGGAAGTTTGAGGAACCCTTTGGAGTTATTTTTTTTTTTGCTTTGCCCAAGGATATGCAGACATTTAAGTGTGGGGGAGTGATAATAACCAAGTTTTGCATAATACTTTGCTCATAATTAATATTTTATGCATGTTTGATAGTCTAGATGATGTAATTTGACTGGCTTCTCACTTAATTGTCCATATGCCTAATTATCATAAAAGTCCAGTTAAATTTGATTTTTGCACAGTTTAGTACTTTGGGTATTTCTTCAGTTGCAGGAGATTTCTTTCAACAAAACTAATTTCTATGGATAGCTAAGAGACTGAGCTATGACTTCCATAAAGAAGCCACATGCAAATTCTAAACCAATTGGACAAGGCAAAATATTGAACTCTGATCACAAGAGGGGCATTGGACAGAATAGATCAGTCGTGCACTACTTAGTTTTTTGGTCATATCTCATAAATGGGAAATAGTTTAAACTGCTTAGTTTTTTGGTCATATCTCATAAATGGGAAATAGTTTAGCTGCAGAATTTTAGTCTTCAAAAGAAAAACTTGAAGAGCTACAACTCTCATGAAGACAGTAGAAGAAGATAAGGCCATCTCAATGGAGTTATACATGGATGAAGTTCAGTAAGCCTCCATGGAGTAGGAAACGGGGCTGATTTGTATGTTTTGGGCCATGACACTCCACCATCCGAATTCAGAGCTTGGAATCATGTCCAAACCACTTCAGATTATTGTCCAAGTCAAGGCCTAATCCATTCTAAAAGGTTGGAAGAGTTCCAATGCAAGCAAGAACTGGTCAAAGGAGCATTAAGTACAAGCATTGGTAAGAGGCAAGTGTGGACTGCATTGGGAAGGAGAGAATAACATTGTGACATGCTGCAACCTTGGGTTCATGAACAACCAAGAGAGATTTCATTTGCAAGGAAGAGGAAGAGGTGGTGAATGGACATAGAAAAAGGATGGTCATGGGCTGAAAAAAGAGGGATAGATGGACATAGCCTCATTCTTCTCATTTTGCATTTCTCTTTTCTTTTGTTCCATGACCATGTAAATCATTTTTCACTCTGGGGTTCTTGAACTCATGTACCTGGAGATCAATTTTTATCATTGAATGCATGCATTATGGTTTTCTCATTCTAGCTTTATTCTCATTTAATCACTTAATAGGATTCCTTAGGGATAATATTGATTGGTTTTGGGTGAGTTAAGGAGTGTCTTGAGAGCTTCCAATCAATAACTTGAGTCACACTTAGGATGAGATTAAGGAGCAGACTTGCTACTTAGGTTAATGAACTTCAATGCTTAGGCTAGCTAGATTGCATGATAATTGCGTAATGTGGGTTTTTTGTGAGTTGTAGTTAGACAAATCTAAGTGATCGTCTAGAGATTTTAGGGAATGTAGTGTTGTCTAGTGTGAGATCTCAGCTTGGATTAGGGCTAACCAACTAGTGGGAATCCTCTTTCAATGAACTCAATGTTTTGAAAAGAGGGCTTAATAATATAATGCAAAACCTTTTTTGAAGTTGCTTGAAAATTACTAAGGAAAATAGTTTATAAAGGGGCATCTGAAACAACCACCTCTTTGCCTCTTGAAATTGATTTTGAGAGAGGGGTTGATGAGATTGTAACCACCTCATTTGAGAGAGGGGTAGGGGATACCTTAACTAGCTTTTTGCTTGTTGCCTTTTTGGTGGTCTTACTAGAAAAAATGCTAATGCTTGTTTTAGGCTTGATCTACTTTAAAGAAGTAGGCTTTAATGATATTGGATAGCCTAGTATAGAGGTTAACTGGGTTTTAAGTGTTTAATGAGCTTTTGGTGATAAGCTTAAAAGGGTTGCTTTAGTTTTGGGATGAATATTTGAATGGGAGGATGAATGATGGGAGCTTGAAGAGTTTGAAGGTTTTTCTTAGGCTAATGCTTCTTCTTCAAAGATTTGAGTCTATGTTTTGAGCGGCTTGATCACAAACTTTTGATTGAGAAAGTCATTTTAAAATTGCTTGCTCATATTTTGTAGCTTGACAGTCAAGGCAAAATAAAAACTTTTGATTGAGAAAATCATTTTAAATTTTGGTGATGCACAAAATAATTGCTAAAATTTCATTTTTGATCATGGAATACTGTTGCTAATAGTTATTCCAATGCTTGGAAGTAAAATGTAAAAGTTGTTCTTGTTTACCATTGAGGCATAACCTATTTTTGAGGCGTCTCAATTATCTTTGGTAGGTCTAAATCCTAAATGTGCAAATAAGGAAGTTCCTTAACTTGTTGCTTAATGGCTTGAACTATGGCTATATGTTCAAGAGAATAAGGAATTGGAGTTTTCCTTAGCCCATCATGTAAACGCTTGCAAACTAAATTGAGCTTCGGATAAAAGTCTATGACATAATTAAGGCTTCTTAACAACCTGTGGAGTTAAGATTTGTTAGTAAGTTGATTAAGAAATTTAACGGCAAACTAGATTTATCGTTCTATAGGGATGAGTATACCTTAATAGATATAATGACCAAGGAATCTTACCCTAGTTTAAAATAGAGTGATCTTAGGCTTGGAAATGGCTAGCCATGCTTGCAAGTGACCTTTATGAAGATGGTCAAGTGCTTGAAGGGTTGATTTATAGACATCATTAATATAAATAATTAAAAATTGAGAGTAGTGAAAATAAATCTCAATCATGATCCTCTTGAACTTAGAGGATGCATTTTTTAGTCCAAATAGCATTACATTCCATCCATATTGGCAAAAGGGTACAGTGAGGGTAGTTTTGTATTGATATGCCTCCTTGATTTGCATCTTCCAAAATTCATATTTTAGATCAAACTTAGAAAAGACCAATGCCTTAGTAAGGCATTGGAGGAGGTCTCTTTGATTTGGAATTAGATACCCAATCCATTCCAAGGCTTGATTAAAGGACTTATAATTGATAATTAACCTAGGAGTGCCATGTTTTATTTCAACATTTTTGTTAGCATAGAATGTTACACAACTCTAGGGTGACTTGCTAGGCTAAATAATACCTTTAGCATGTAAGGCTTGGATTTCTTACTTGCAATATTCCACTAACTGTGGATGCATTTGAATTAGGCATGTTTTAGTAGGGATTTGGTGCTCATCAAAGTGCTTAGCATATGGGTAAATCTACCATATGTTTCTTATAATGCCAAAAGATATTTCATACTTTGGAACAAATAGTGGTTTTGAAAGGATTGGATTTTTGCTTGGAGAATTGGTTTTGTCAATTAGTGTTCAAGAATTTTAAAATTGATCTCACCTTAGAGATGGTGAAGATGAGATGTTTTGGTCTTAAGAAGTAAATTAAGTTTTGCAAATTCTTGAATTGAGATACCTTTCAAGAAATCGAGGTTTCTAACTTAAGGCTTGTAAATGAATTGGTATTGAAGTGTTTTACCAAGGATAGTAATGGTTATTCCTTGGCGTGTGACTTGAAATGGTTGAATAAGGTTAAAGAATGGTGTAACCTTTTGCTCGAGGTTTTAAATCAAAACAAAAGAAGTTTTGATAGTAATACTTGAATAAAAAATACAAGCACCAGAGAACTTATATGAGATTGGAAGGGAATGGTTACTTATAAATTTGAGTCCTTCCAAGGTTTTTTTTTTATAGTATTTGGTTGGGATAAGACCTTTTTAAATGCAGTTTAAGCATGCACTAGTATCTAACAAGGCTATAGTGGTTAACTTCTAATCATGAATTTAAATGGTAATATTAATGAGCCATTCATAAGTTGTGATTTTTGTCAACAAATACAAAAAATCAGCTTGATCTAAGGTCGATAAGTATTTAGGATGTGTCCCCTACATATCTCATCATCGGTTACCCATTTTTGTCTCTTCCTAGTATCAGCAATAGTTTCATTTTCAGACTATTCTAGTCTTGTAGTGTTCAAAACATAAGCCATTTGTAGTGACACTAATAGAAAGTGAACTCTTTTCTGCCATTATATGAAGTTTCCTTTCCAACCAGCCACATTAATTTTGCAAAGTTTGAAACTAATTCTTTCAGCATTCTAGCCATAGTTAGGAAAATTTTGCCTTGAGTTTATTGATACAAACTTTTGACTATATTGAAATTTGAAAGATGATTGCTCTAGGTCATATATCCAATGCTACTCTCCTTAAGGCAAAATTTTCCTTCATTAATTTTCAATAAAGGTTCATGCAACTTCCCTCACAAGATAAAATGAAACACACTTGATTATAGATTGCACTACTAAAATCAAGCCCTTGAGAAGTTGGTGTATTTTCATAATTGCTTTATAGAATATCTATAATATTTCTATGGCAATGTTACAAACAAATGGATCCTTGATATAATAGTGGAGGAACCAAGAGAAGAAAGGAAAATTTTTTAAACTCTTGAACAAATGACAAGCCCTTGGTATTTATAAATATGGTGGTGACCATTTTTCAATAGACACCTTTGGTCTAGTGGTTAACAACTTGACCATTCATCATGAGTTTGAATGCTAATGACAAAACTTTTCTTTATTTTTTTTTCATTTATTGTGAAATAACATATAAAGAAATTAGTTGATAACTAACATGTAATAATCATTTAGTCCAGCAATCACAATGTTTAGTTGCAATTCATAAGTCATGGGTTCAAAACCCTTTAAAAACTACTTTTAGTTATTTATTAAAGTCACATTTATTACTTAATCAATACAATAAATATTTGTTTGAGAGTAATTGGACTAATGGTTATGTCCTTTGGCACCACACACCCATCCTAGGTTCAAATCATAAGAGGCACAACCTATCAAAATTCTTTATTTTTATTTTGAAAACTCCAATAAAAGATGAGGTTTTTGATGTTATGTTACATACAAGGGTACCAGTTTATGATTTTTGTCCAAGTCGACTAATAATATTAGAATATTTTTTATAATTTCCAATAGAAGATAAGGTTTTTGATGTTATATTACATATAAGAGTATCATTTTATGATTTTTGTCCAACTCGACCGATAATTTTAGTATATTTTTTATAATTTTTAATAATTTAGGGTACAAAGTATAATTATGCATTATATTTTATACTTGAGTTTTCTTTTCAATTTTTCTCCTTCTAAGGTTAATGGCATGTAGTTGAATTCTTATCATCAAACATCTATCATAATCACCATCAAAATTTAAATATATTAACTAATATTAAAATCAAATCATTGAAAGATATAGAGAATATAAATAATCAACAAATGAGTTGAATAACTAACAAACTTATGATAATAAAAAAGATATTATTATTTTCAAATTTGGAGGAAAATTAAATAACATGATATTTTTAATAGCCTAATTTTCCCAACAAAATAAATGGTCTCATCAAATACATGTACTAATCACATTTTCCATTAATTTTATTTTTGAAAAAATAAAATAACTATTAAAATTAAAATTAAATATACTTTAAATTAGATAGCTTTCTATTTCAATTAATTATAATAATTCCATCTTGCATGATTATATTTAAAGTCAAAATCCAACTCGAATGGCAAACGGGCCCTTTAGATTTGGTCAAAAAAGAAGCACTTTCCAAATTGACATCCAATTATGACCTTATTGTCTAATTGCTATCCAATTAAATATATTATTTATTTACATAATATAAAAAAAAAATGGTATGCATATGAGATGTGCATATACTTGTGTGTTTGTGTGTGTATATATATATAATAGAATAATAAATAAAAAATAAAGAAATAATTAATAAATTTTTTTTGTTTCTTCTCATAAGAAAATTTGTAAAATTCATAGTCAAAATGTAAAAATTATACTTTTTGAAATATAAAATTAATAAATCAAATATTATAATCTTTTATTTTATTTTATTTTATTATCTTGAGAAAAAACATTAGGTTGCATTGATTTATTTTTTGAGCTCAACTAAGAATGCTAATCAATATAATAGAATATTACAATGATAATTATGCATTTCAATGTCTCCTACAAAGTTTATAGCTGAAAGAAATGTCATTAGATTGGTTACCAAAGATGTTGCATTGTTTGTGTAAACGAGATGAAAAGTGTGTCAGGGTATTGACACTTTCTAACTTATTGATGGTATCTTAGCCACCACTACATTTTACATGTTAAATTTGCCTACCAACATCAAGTAAAATATGCTTATGCAATGGCCAAGTCAAGCCTTTGGTATTCAAATAGCAAACATTTTGCACATATTTAAATAATACAATATTTAATATTGATCCAATTATTTGAATTTAATTAAAAAAGGCATAACTTATAAACTATTATCATCATCATGATTTGAGACTAACCAAGGGACAAAAGTAACAAAACTATTAAATATAAGAGTCAAGTACATTTATAATATTGTATTTGATAAGTTGCCTTCTTATATTCTCACATCTTAAGCTCTGTGGCCTTATTGGCTAACACAACAGATAGTTTCACCCACAATGCTCCTTTTAGTTTTTCTAGCATAACAATTCAACATTTCCTACTACAAATAAGTATTTATGATTATAAATAGGCCTTTTAGAAATAAGTGCAACAACCATTTTCTACCCTCTGTTTCTCTCAAGCTACCCAAGATATGTTTGAATTTCATGTGCAATAATCCTTTTCTCCTCTTAGTTTTTTTTGGCGCAACACTCATAATTTTTCTAACACATAGCTACAATTATAAATAAGAAGCAACCTTTCTCTCCTTCCAATTTTTCATAAGCTCTCTCTCTCTCTCTCTTCTCTTAATGAAACTTTTTCATTCCCACCATGCCATGGATTCAGTTGCTCAAACCAAGCTAATTCTAAGGTGAAGGAGAATAATAGCGACTGTGTTAGTTGTTATTTTTTACATGGACAACTCAATTGTTATTGAAAATTTTCAATTTTTCTCAAAACTCCTTCCCTCACCTACAATTTTTGAGGAATTGGTAGATCATAAGGATTGTATTACCATCTTACTCATTCTTAATTTTTTCTAGAGTCTTTTCAAGTTCATGCCATAACTATTCTGGTTAACTTTAGCCTTCAAAACCCTGTTTGAGTTTATTATGTCTCTTTTAATCTCCTACCTTATTTATGTGTTAAAACTTCAAGTAGCAGAGAAACCCTCACTTTTTCCACTTGCACTCACCTTGATGCATGATTCTCTTTTTGTGTTGGCACACCCCTTCCATTTTAGATTCAACTAATTAAAAGCTTATTCTTTATTTTTTCATGTTGGCACTCTCAATTTGTTTGACTTAAACCCTATCATCGTCATTGAGATGTTTCATCCTTAAAATTATTTTTGTCAATCTTGGAATTCATTACATTTATGATAATGGTGTACTAGAAGTATTTGTTATGTTTTTTGGGTGCTACCATTACCATTGTTCTTCACAATGTCTTGGGGATGTTAGATGAGGAAGAAGGAAGAAGGTAGATGCTAGAGCTGTTGAAAACTCTAGCTATCTAATTAACTTCAACAATGTGGACATTTTACACAAAGAGCATATAAGTAGGGAGGGAGTCTGATACTGAGATAATAATGTATTTATGTATTTGAAATTCTACACTTTCAAGTATTGGGTTGGTATTGAGCTTGAGGGGTCACTCTTGTATATTGTTCTTACATAATGTCATCAAATAAAAGCTTTGTTTACTATGTTTTTTGGGAAATTATGAGTTAGTTTAATTGCCATCATCAACATAATGTAAAATTGGACATTATGTTATTTATCTAAACTTTTATAATAAATGTATTAATACACAATTAATATTTTTTAAGGTGAGGATAAGTTTTAGTTAAACAACTAAACACTCTGCAATGCCAAATTTTGAAGATGAGGTTTTTGATGAGAGGAAGAGAAGGGTACTAGAGTTGCAAGGTGAAGGTGAGGTTTTTGATGTTATATTACATACAAAAGTTATCATTTTATGACTTTTTTCCAAGTTGACTAATAATGTTGGTGTATTTTTATAATTTCTAATAATCTTATATAAAAAGTATAATTATGCCTTATATTTTATACCAAAGTTTTCTTTTCATTTGATCTTCATTTAGGATTGATAGCTTATAGTTGAATTCCTATCATCAAGCATCTATCATAATCACTATCAAAATTTAAATATATTAACTAATATTGAAATCAAATCATTCAAAGAAAGAGAGAATATAAACAATTAACAAGTGGGTTGAATAACTAACAAACTTATGATAATAAAAAAAATTTAAATGTTTTCAAAATTGGAGGAAAATTAAATAATTTGATTTTTTTATAGTCTAATTTTTCCAATAGAAGGAATGGTCTCATCAAATACATGTACTAATCATATTTTCTAGTAACTTTATTTTTGAAAAAATCTAAAAACTATTACAATTAAAATTAGGTATACTTTAAATTAGATGGCTTTCTATTTAGATTAATTATAATGATTTCATCCTGCATTGTTCTATTAAAAGTCAAAATGCAACTCAAATGGCAATTGGGCCCTTTAAATTTGAACAAGTGCTTTCCAAATCAACATCCAGTTATGGCCTCATAGTCTAATCACTCTGCCTTCAATTGGTAAGTTTTCTTCAAGTATTTATTATGGATCCATGTCATATTACACTCATGTTTCTATGTTAGAATCCTTGTTGATTGATATATTATTGATTAGAATTAATGTCTTTGTATGTCTGAATTTTGTTAGAGAGATGCATTGGCTAGGAAGCAAAACAAAGGTTCTCCATTCAAGTTCTTGGTTCCTCTTATTTATTCTCTTGTTCTTTCTCTGAGTAAACTCTCCCACAAATTTTAATGATTCTTTTCTCTTTTTTATCTTTCATTTTATGGAGGATTCACTACATGGGAATTGAATTTTGACTATGTAATGATAAAGTTTTGTAGGTGGTTGTAATGTTTTAGTTTGACTCTCACTACACCATAGGCCTAAATGTTTATAGTTGTGTTGGCTAACGCATTTGCTCATGGCTTTTACTTAGTACAACCTTTTTCAAACCTATTGCTTGTTCTACTATTTTGTTGATTGATTTATTTAGTTATTATTAGAATGTAATTTTTGGTTCTAATTCTTTTCACTAAATTTTTTGACCATATTGTCAATGGTTGAGCAATCATATCAACTGGTTCCGGTGCCTTAGTTTTGGTTTAGACTTTTCTTGGGATGTCAAAGTATTAATTTGCTTTTCTATTAGGGATGTATGAAAATTAATCTGGATCATAAATTCATGTTTTTGATTGGAAGGATAAGCATTTATGAATGGTTAACAATCACAACTAAAGTAAATGTTATGGACATGATGCCCATGCCTATAAGTATATAAGCTTGAATTTTGGAGAATTACTATTAAGTAATTAAACTTGTTGTACCTTTTTGTTTAAGCATAAACTTGCTAAAGTTGGTGCAAGCTACTTTATTCAAGCTAGCATATAGAAAGAATTTAATGGAACTATTAAAACTTTTTTGGTTGTCTAATCAATTTCAAAGACATGGACATTTTACACAAAAAAACATATAAGCCAGCAGGGAGTATGACTTTAACACTAAGATAATAATGTATTTGTGTGCTTTAATTTGAAACATTTTTTGTACTTCCACTCTTCTATATCATTCTTACTTGGTGCCAACAAATATAAGCTTTGTTTGTAATGTATTCTAGTAACTAGCATCACTGGAGTTGAAAAGCTTTTTGAATTTGTTGCATTCCATTGCTTTATAGATTATATTCATATGTTTTAATATTAAAAATGTTAGTCCACTCCATAATCTTCTGCTAAGTTAGTTTCCTTTCTCTTTTTTTGGTTCTTTGTCCAATTGAGTTGATGTTTATGATTTATGAAGCACATGACCATTAGAAAGTTGTGCTTGGTATTTCTTGCCATGTAGATGCATGACTAGTTACTCAAATGCAAGAGATTGAAGTTAACATCTAGACTAAGGGTCTTGTCATATCTATATATGAAATTAGGCATATATCTAAAAAAAAAAAAACAATAGAGCAAATTTCAAGTATTTGTTGATTTCCTTTTTGACAATTAGAAATGTTATGATAGAAATTGAAAGGCAAAATTGACTTAAGACACATTGTTTGTTGTTTTTGTTTCTCAGTGTCAGTTTTAATTTAATTATGAGTTATTCATCTCCATCATCCTTCCTTCCAGTGAATACAGATGTGGAAACTTTTTGGTTGGCTTTGCAACATTTGTTCTACTTAACTTTAAAGTTTGCAGCTCTACAAAGATTTTACCTTTATTTCTATGACTTGCATGTAAGAAGTTAGCTTGGAAAATTAAGTGAGGGGCCTAGTAGACCTTCTAACTTGTATCTTACATGGTAGAAATGTAGTGGTAGCCCATAATGAGAAAATGAAAAGTGTTTTCATTATTTCTTTCCCCTTTTAATACATTTTTTTTACTTATTGGGATGGTCTAATAGACAATCTCTTAGAGGATGATATTTCTCTATTTTGTATTCTACAAATAATGTTGCTTTTCCTTAGTAAACATGTTCAACATAATAGATCTATAAGACAATGAGAGCAAGTAAAAATGCAAAATGGTTGAGAAGTCTATTTTCATCTCTTTTGCAACATACTTTCATTTTTATGAGTCACACATGATGCTACCATAAGTAGCTTAGGAGAAAATTGGATTAGATTGTATTTTAAATTTTGCTTTAAAAATAATGCTTGCATCTAAAACTATTTTCTAAAGGATTTATTCTATTTTCGTGAACAAAGCTAACTACCTTTACAAGGGCACAAAACCAAAAATTCCAATGCATTTAAACCATTTTGTTTATTATCTAGATTTCTAAAAAACTCAAAAAATTAAACTAGATAAAAAATATTTTCCTTTTTTAACATTACCCAACATTATCATATTTTCTCTTGTTGTCCATTTTTCCATAAATCTTATACGCTTCAAAAAAAAAATTCAAAAATGTCTAAACTCTTAATTATTTGAACACAAATAAGCATATTCTCTATGCATACCTGAAAAAAGTTAGAAATTACCTAAGATCCTAATAATTATAGAGGCATCTTGAATTGTCATTGACTCAAATACATCATTAGGATCATTTATGCCTTGGCCAAAAAGGTTTGAATTGGAAGTACGATTACAATCAGTATTAGTCAAGCCATATGTTACGTTTGATGCACAGTCATTTCAAATCTTCGTCATCCAATAACAAAAATCTCAAAATATTAAATTATTTGTCCTATTTTCTTCACCATCCACTACTACCCATATAAGTGGCAACAATTGGATTAGATAGATGCCAAATATAGCAAAGTCAATGTAATAACAAAGTTGACATTAATGACTAAATTTTTATTAGTTAGATCAATACATCTTTAATCAATTGAATACATAAATATAAAATAATATAAAAAAATACTTAAAATAAAATAAAATGAAATGTCACTAATTGATATCATAAAATGAAATTAAGTATTATATTGTCTATCTAAACTTTCATAATAACTAGGTATATACACAATCAATATTATTAATATGGTTAGCATAAGTTATAGTTAAACAATTAAATACATCAATATCTACAATGCAAGCATCACCCATAGTTTCTATAAAGGGAATGTTTCATAATAATAATTACAGATTTCAGTGTCTCTTACATAGTTTACAATTGAAAGAAACATCATTGGACAAGACCAACAAAACAAATTAGTGAAGCCCCAAGAAGGAAAGAATTAAATTATATTACAACATTAGAAAAAAAGAGAAGAAAAATGAGAAAGGAAAAAATTGTACTAATAAGATGATGGCACATAAGAACTGACTTGAGGAATGTTGCATTACACACACATTTTTGCTTTGAAATCTTTTGTTTATTGATGTATTAGTGATTTAAAATCAATGTTTGTGTTTGCATTTTGTTTGAGATGGTCACCTATTAGGTAGCAAAACAAAGGTGCCTTTTCAAGTTCTTAGTTCCTCTCATTTATGTTCCCGTTCTTCCTCTAACTAAATTCCCTACCTTTTTTTTTCTGGTGATTATTTTTTTCTTTCATTCGCTAGACTATTCTCTGCCCATATATTTTTTTTCCAATGTTGGGGTTTCTACCAAAATTCTTTATGATTTTAATTTTGTATTTTTATTCCTATTCACTTAAGTTGTGAGTTTAAGTCCCTATTAAGGTAGTTTTTACCATTTATGGGTTTCAAGTAATAAATGGGTTGATTATCTTATGCAAAAGTCATGAGTTTAAGTCCTTATCAAAGTATTTGATGGAATTAAATGTATATTTCATCTTATATAGTTGTATAAGTGATTAGTGACTCTTGTTAGGTAACATAGAGTTTGTTCTTCTATAAATTCAATGTAGTGGCACAAACAACTTTGTGGCAACCTAGCATAATCCTCTATAATGGATTTGTGAGTGCTACCCTTACTTATGTGAAAAACCACATATACATAAGCACCACCAATAAATGTGTCGACACAGGTCATCAAGTGAAATTATTCCAAGTCAGATTGCCTTTGAATCATGCTACTTTCAAATTATTTTTGGGTGGGCTTTGGGTCAATTTGAGAATTGACAAGTTATTATTTAAGACTTAATTTCATTTTTATTTTATTTATTTTTAACCTCATAAGTGTAGATCCACATAGACAAGTTCCTTAAGCTACTTATGTGTCAACACACCAGGAATCCCTAAGTTCTCATGAAATTATAACATCATAAGTTTAATTTCCTAATGAACTTTAGGTACATCATGAGCTCAATGTTTTGGAAAAGGATTTTGTGATAAACAAGTTATAAGAAAAGAATTTTATGCCCAGCATAATGCTGAAAAACGAGAATGTTTTTCAAACAATTTCAAAACAGAAAATTGGAAGTCCAACAAGATTATTATGACTGGATGACCACAAACAAAAGGCATGTTTTGTTTTTTGATTGGTTTGATGAATATTATTTTCAATGGGGATATGAGTATCCATGGTCATCTTTTATAGAAGAAGATGAATTACAAGCTCAAATCCAATCTCAATGATGGGAGTTGTTAAATGGCTCCAAAATTGAGTCAATTCATCCTCTACTATGTGAAATTCAATTCAAGCACAAAGGCACCTCTATTCTTTCATCACCATTCAAAGTACGTAAGGAATATGAAAATTTTTCAACAAAAGATATTCAAAACTTATTGAATAAGAAAATTATACAAACAAAATTTTGCAAACAATTGACAACCAACTTTCAAATTTGATGCCACTATTTCAAGTTTTTCAAAATCAAGAGAGATTTCAAAATTAGATGCCTTTGCTACAAAGTTTTCCACAAAACCTATTTTAAACCTTTCCAAATTTCTAAAGGAACATTAAATGAATTTTATAAAGCCTTGATGCTTAGATTACAAGCTTTAAAGGAATCCAAACTTGAGGCATCAACAAGCAAAGTGGTATAGGCTCTGATTACACCTGAAAATGGCTACTCACAAGCTTCTATATCTAATACAAAATATTTAAAGATACAACAAATCAAAGTAGAACCTTTGGGATTATCTTCAAAGATGTATTATCTCAGACCAATGGCTCTTAACCTAACTTTTAAAGAAAAGCCTACCTTTCTTCAAATAAATTATACTTCCAATTCAATTTATGAATGGAACATTGATAGGTATTTAGATTATCAGATTTTGAATCTCTTACAACAAATGAAAGTGGTGTCTAATGCATATAAGACTCATAGTCATACTTCTAACCAAGCCATAGTTAAGATCCTAGTTATAGGATTCTTAGGACAACTTAAAGGCTAGTGGGATCATATTCTCACTCTAGTAGACCACTCAAACATTTTCCAAGCTATCAAATGAGATGTTCATGGTGAACTTGTCCTTGATAGTAACCAACAGCCTATCCCTAATGTAGTGGCAAGCTTGATCTTTTCCATAACAAAGCATTTTGTAGGTGATCCCACTCACCTACAGAATAAGAATGCAAAACTCTTATCCAATCTTAAATGTAAGTATTTGCTTAAATTCTGTTGGTTCAAGGATACATTCTTAATGCATGTCATGTAGTGAAATGATGCAAACCAAGACTTCTAAAAGGAAACACTTTTAGCAGGACTACCAAGACTACTTGGTGATAAGGTAAGAGCTAAACTCCAAGCTCAATACAATGGTCAAATTCCTTATTATTAGTTAGCGTATGGTGAAACGATAAGCTTCATCTAGAAAGAAGGATTGCAAATCCATGTAGATTTGAAACTTCAAAAGTAGATCAAGCAGGAACAAAAGCAAACTCGAAAGGAGTTAGGATCCTTTTAGGCTCGATTTGATGATAACCTCTACCAAAATGAAAAGTCCAAAAAAAACATAAACCATTTTACCAAATCCAAATATCCTTTTTACTTAAAATTAAAGCCAAATAGTACCAATAGCTTTTTAAGCTTAAAACAACTTACAAACCCAAATTAAACAAACCAAAGCAAACCAAAACTCAAACATATTGGTATGTTTGTCACAACTTTGCAAAGCTTAGCCATATGTCCAAATATTGTAAACACCACTAAAAGCTTCAAGCCCTTAAATTACCTGAAATTGTTCAAGCCCAACTTTAAACCTTATTGGTTGACACCTCAGAAGCTAGTACCATAGAATTATCTTTAAAGGAAGAGATTGGCTTCAAGTTGACAAAATTGAAGCTTATTGTGAAATAAGATAAAAAGAAAAAGAGGTAAGCATCCTAACATGTGATTAGGAATAATTCTTAGAAATTCTTAATGGATTAGGAAATGATCAAGTGAAGGCCTAATTTACACAAAAGCTTCTTGAAAGCCCTTATTCCTCTTCAAGCCCTAATCCTTTACTTCAATCAATCTAATCTCCTTTTAACCTTAAAGATGTTTTGAAGCAATTTGACCAACCCCAAAGTAAGCATCTCACCCCAACAAATCTTAAACATGAAATAAACTAAATCAAACAAGAGATCTAAGATCTTAAAGCCCAACAAAGCCATGAGCATCAACTATTATTATCGCTACTAAACTCAGGAAACCTAAAAAGCCTAAGGCACTAAATCAACCAGAGTCTTCAATAGCCCAACAATTTAAAACACTTGAAAGCAATGAATTTATATTTCTTTCAATAAAAATTATAACCCAAAAATGGCTCATAAAAGTCCACTTGAAAATTACTAACCAAATTAAATAAGAGATCCAAGATCTTAAAACCCAACAAAGCCATGACCATTAGCTACTATTGTCCTTACTGGATTCAATAAACCTAACAAGCCCATAAGTGTTAGATCAACCAAAGTCTTTAAGGTAAAGCCTAAAGGACTTCAACTTTAAGTTATTAAAGCCTTATGATTTTATAAGTTACAAGTTTAATAAAATTTTATTTCAAAAGCTTTGATTGTATTCATTTGTATTCAAATATTTCAAAGCTATAGTATATCGGTTGGAAACTAGTAATAGTCCATAATGACCTTGGTCTAGGGCAACCTCTAGTGTAACAACTTTATGTACTTTACTTTATCATTTGCATTCATTTAGCATCAATTACATTCAATAAGGAGTCATACCTACCAAATACTTTGAAAAAGCATTGGAAAGCCTAAAGTCTGTGAGCAATCACAAGCTATCCAATTAAAAATTAACCACACCCAAGCTAGAGAATATGCCTATTCTACCATACAAGTCTTCCATCATCCACCTAAATTAATAGTGAAGCCACTCAAACGCATTAATGCCCTTTTCTAATCTTATTTACCAAGCCTAACCATTTGCCCAATTTTTACATATTAGGATTATGAGTAAGCATAGTATAATGCTTTTTATTATCAAAATTCATAATTCAAGCATTCCATATTATTCTTTCAGGAATTGTATTCCTATTATGGTTTGTTCAATGGTGGAGCTAGTTTGGACTAGTTCCAAAAGTCTTTCCTATACCAATTCAAGAAGGTTTTCAAATATTTCAAGCTTGGTATGTAGCTCCATCTCATGAAACTCCATATTTAAAATTATTATATTTTTGTTATCTATTCAAGCTCCTATGGTGTTGTGTATGGGAATTCTAGCAATGGCAAATCCATTTACAAACACACCTGATTCTTGGTAGAATCTACAAAGTCAAGTTTTGGCATCAATTCTCTCTAAGCCATCAATAGAAAGCACACAAAGTTGGTGTTTTACAATGGTTCATCCAACATCCAAATCATTCCAACACCATTCAAGCAAGTACATCACAATTCTTGATGCACAAATCCCAATCTCAAGTCATTGGCCCAGGCTTCGTTATTTCTAAACTTATTAGCCCACTCCCATGTGCTAAGTGTGTAGGGTCAACATCTAGTAATGACTCAACCCACTAAGTATGCTCCCACTCATCTCCCAATGGGTCCCACCATGCTTCGCCACCTACGCAATCCTATTCCTTATGCCATACCCCTTAATAGGTTGTGGGATTTGAACTCATGTTATGGGTAGGGCAACTTGGCTCTAATATTAGTTGCTCTAAAAGGATATCCCATTAGAGTTGGCCTAGGCTTCGTTATTTTTGAACTTACCAACCCACTCTTACATGCTAGGCGTTGGCATCAACGGTTGAAATTTTGAAATGTGTAAAACAATAGCCAAAATTTCCTTTTTGATGGTGAAATATTGCCTTCAATAGTCATTCTAATGCTTTGATGTAAAATAAACAAGTTGTTCATGCTAATCCTTGACTTGCTTTAAATTCCCTCCATAACCTAGTTCAAACACATATGTCTCAACTATTTTGGGTAAGATGGGATTACATATGTAAAGATAAGGTAACTCTTTGACCTAATGCTTGATTTCTCTAACTATAGCTATGTGCTGATTAGTCCATGGTTGAGATTTGGCTTTCTTGGATAACATATCATATAAAGGCTTACAATCAAGGTTAAGTTTTAGAAAAAAAATTTGAAACATAGTTTAGGCTTTTAAGAATCTTTGCAATTGAGATTTATTAATAATCTCATTAGGAAACTTATTAACAAAGGCAATAGCTCTAGAGAAAGGATTAAGCATACCTTGTTGGATGTAATGACCTAAGAACCTTACATTAGTTTGGCATAGGTCAAACTTGGATTTGGAAATGGCTAGGTTGGCTTTCTTCATAGCTTAAATGAAAACATTAAGATGCTTAAATGCTTTTCTAGATTTTTAGAAAACACTAAAATATCATCAAAGTAAACAATAATAAAATGCAAATATGATAAATAAATTTCATTCATAATCCTCTGAAATTCAGAGGGTGCATTTTTCAGTTCAAATGGTATAACATTCCACTCATACTAGCCAAAGGGAATAATAAAGGTTGTTTTGTAATGGTCTACATCATGAATATGGATTTACTAGAATCCAGGTTTCATATTAAACTTTAAAAAGATTTGGGCTTAGGCTAACCTCTAAAGGAGGTCCTTTTGATTTGGAATAGGATACGTAATCCATTCTAAAGCATCATTCAAAGGCTTATAATTAATCACTAATCAGGGAACACCACATTCTAACATAGCATTCTTATTGACGTAGAAGGTTGCATAACTCCAAGGTGATTGACTTGGTTGAATGAAATTCTTTTCAAGATGAGCTTGAATTTCTTGTTTGTAGTGGTCAACTAATTAAAGATTCATCTCGATAAGCCACGCTTTTGATGGAATGTTCCTATCATCAAAATGTTTAGCATATGGGAGTGAGAGAGAGATAAAGAGAGAAAGGGTAGAGAAACAAAAGGCCATGGGCTAGGGGGAGGAAGAGGACAAGGGGGACAAGGAGGACAAGGGATAATGGTGTAGCAAGGTAGTAGCTAGGTTTAAAAGGTATAAAAATAGATAGGGATTTTTTAAAAAAGAGCAAATCTAAAAAAGGCAACAACAATAGTTCTTGACCACTACATTATTGTTAAAAAAAAAAAGAAAAAAAAACTATAATGATTCCAAACCACTACATTATCATTAAAAAAAAAAAAGTAAAAAAGGATAATGTAATAATTTTAGGTCACTGCATTAACCTTCTCATGCTATTGCTACTTTTAATTTTATGAACTACTATTGAAACATTTCAAAACTACTTTCATTTCTCAACATAAAGCAACAATTCCAAACCACTACTTAATAGTAGTGTGGATTTGAAATCGCTATGTCAAATCACTATCTTAGAACATATATCACATTAGTTTAGAACTGTTGCCTTTAAACCATTGCATAAAGTCTACTATAATCACATGTTTTGCAAATATATTTATAAAATGATTATAACACTGTCGTAGGAGTTTTAAGTAATGATTTTAAATTGTCACAAAATAACCATTGCTATAAGTGATTTATGGTGTAGTGTTGGAGCCACAAAGTCAACTATTGCCTTAGACAATAGGTAGAGACAAGGAGTTTTTTTTTTTTTGTCTCAAAAAAAGTTAAGGCACAATTGGTGGACAATAGAGGAGAATGAGGTGTACATGAATATATCTTCTTGTGTAATTGCTCTAATGGGAAATAAGAGGACAAAAAAAAATTAAAATGTAAAGAAGGATAAAGAACAAGGAAAAACTATTTGAGGAATACTGGAGATTGGGAATTTAGTTCCTCTATTCATGAGTACCTTTAATAGCCCCTTCTTATCTTGCCATTGTCTTTCAATGCCACATTTAAGAAAGAGTTGTATACCATATCATGAAAGTTGGCCAATACCATTTTCAATCCCTTAGGATAAAGTTGAATTTCATTATTATTAGCATAGAAAGCTAATCAAATAGTCAAGAACTACATTGATAGTGTTTGAAACTATCAACATAACTTTACCTTTAATCACCCACTAAATATATAATTTATAAATCTAATTCTACCACCTAATATATTTATTCTCCTTTGGGTGGCATGGTAAGAATCTAATGATCATCAAAAAGGGCCATAAGGTACCAATAAGACAACAAGAGAAAAAACCAAATACATGTCACATGTGAACATTATGTTTCATTCAAGATTTGTAAGGTGAGGATTCAGCAATATATGGGAACTTGGAGACCCCATTTGCTTTATTGCAAGTTGGCAAATTCACCAATATATGCACAAAGATATAAACATGAAGAGGTCCCATTACAATTCCAACATTGTTATAGGCAAATGTAATTGACTCTTTTGAACTCCATTTTGTTTCTTTGATTTTTTTTTTCTCTATGTCACATTTGTACAACCCTCTTTGAATGGGGATTAAGTCTCCAAAAAAAAAAAGGGGGATAGGCTTATTTAGTAACAACATGATAACTAATTAGCAATGTATCAATGAGAGGGAAAGTAAAAATGTGGAAATGGGCTTGGAACCTAACCTGGCTACATACGTTAAAGATAGTAACATTCATACTGCTCTTTTAAATCTAATAGGGAATTGTCATAGTGAGTGCATATCATTCTAATCATATGCATGTATGTATAAATAAATTGTTGGTAAGATCACTAATAATGTGCTTAATGTCCCTAACTACTCATGACATTTACTTAATTTTTGGTGTTTATAATACAATAATAAATACAATATTTTAGTAATTTATTAGTTATAAGTTTGACTAAGGGTCATTCCATATTATAGACAATAGCTTTTGATCTTCATTACATAAAAAAAGTGTTGTTCCCATAGCCTTGTATGGGTTGTAATTGTTGTCAACTAGGTTTAAGTGTGTAAGAACGTAAAAGCCACATGGAAGAGTAAGACAGCAAATTCGCCGTAAGTAAGCCCTAGGGTTTCATGGAGGAGTATATAAAGGCCATCGGAAAACAACAAAAATAGATGTATCAGCTATTGAGAAAAATAGACAGAAAACCTACGCACAACACCGGTAAGAGAGAGAAACTCGTGAGAAAAGCACACCACCGGCAGACCAGCAGTCGGCAGTTGAGCAGATCGGCACACCATCGGCACACCAGCAGTCTGTAGCTGAGCAGATCGGCATACCACTAGCACACCAGCAGTCGGCAACTGAGCAGGTCGGCACACCACCGGCACACCAGCAGTCAGTAGCTGAGCAGATCGGCACACCACCGGCACACCAGCGACGGCTTGATCTAGCTGGATGGCGAGGAGACTAGAACGTGCAACGACAGATCCAGCAGACGGTGAGACAGATCCGACAGACAGTGAGAGATCTGGCAACGGTGACAGATCCGGCAGAAAGAGATCTGGTCGATGGTGAGACAGATCCGGCAAACGGTGAGACAGATCTGGTCGACGGTGACAGATCCGGCAAATGGTGAGACAGATTTGGCAGATGGTAAGACAGATCTGGCAGATGGTGAGACAGATGGTCAACGATGACAGATCTGGCAGACGGTGACAGATCCGGCAGAAAGAGATCCGATCGACGGTGAGACAAATCCAATCGACGGTGAGAGATTCGGCAAACAGTGACAGATCCAGCAGAAAGAGATCCGGCCGACGGTGAGAGATCCGGCAGACTATGACAAATCTGGCAGAAAGAGATCTGGTCAATGGTGAGAGATCCGGCAGAACAGGGGCTGGACAAAAGAAAAAAAAAATAGAAACGTGAGGCGAGCCGTGAGATAAGGAGACGGATGAGACCGTGAGACAGTGAAAGCAGGAGTTGTGTGAGACAACCTAAAGAAGGAAATTCGGCGAAGCATTGGAAAGAACTCAACGTACTTCCAGATTTCTTCAAGAGAGGTTAAAGAGCGTTGCGATGAACTTCTAAGTGGCAGTAAAGCGGCCTTTCAATTCAACAGAGGCAAGACAAGCTAGAAGAAGGGTAGACACAGTAAGTGACACTCTTTGTATTATACTTACTTAGTATTTGCAATAGTGATAGGAGTAAAGAATTAAGACATCCATTGTAACTAGAATTCTCAAGTATAGTGGATGGTCTCGGTAAGGAAGAGTCCTTACCACCGTAGATGTACGTCACGTTGACGGAACCACGTAAATCCCATGTGTCCTTAATTTGCTTTACATTCTATGTTTTGAATTGAGTTGTGAACGTAGCTAAAGTATCAGCCAACCCATAACCTAACAAAGCCCTAAACAAGAACATCTGAATTGTCTATTAGGCAAGGTGTCTGAAAGGTGACTTTGGGGACTATTATGATTAGTAGGTAGCAATATATCTACCTTAGTTGAGTCTGAAAAAGAGTTCACTTTTAAGAAGAGGTTGAAGTTGTTCACTTACCTGCGAATTGTGAATTGTGGTGATACTGATTCACCCCCCTCTCAGTATCACAAACTAGTAGATCTTAGGGAGAAGTCGGGAACTTCAATTGGTATCAGAGGACAGATTCACCAGTTTGAAGTTTAACAGCTTGGTGTACTAGTTTGAAGGGATCTAAAAGTTTGACTTGTTCAGCATATTGAGAAATGGAAACTGGTACCAGCACTAGCACCACTTACAGCAAAAAGGTTCCAATCTTCAACGGAACCAACTATCATATGTGGAGACTAAGGAAGCAAGTGGTATTTGCAACCATGGCCATGAACGTGGTGAAATGCGTAGATGAGGGTTTTGTGGCTCTGGAAGAAGGTAAAGACCCAACCCTATAGGAGTTAAGGTAGTTTGAGATAAATGGAAAGGCCTCAAATGTCATCATTTCAGCATTGACAAATGCTGAGTATGCTAAAGTTATGGACTGCAAATCTGCCCAAGGAGATATGGGACAGATTGCAGAAAGTCTATGAAGGTGATGGTAGAATGAAGGAGGCTAAGCTTCAAGTGTTCAAGGAGAGATATAAATCTCTCAAAATGTAGAAGAATGCGACAAGTTCAAGAGTTTTTCACCAGGGTTATTGATGCTGTAAACGACCTGAGAAGTCATGGGAAGAACAAGAAGGACTCATTGATTATGAAGAAAATTCTGAGAATTCTACCTGAGAAGTTTGCCTCAAAGGTGGCAGCCATAGAGGAGAGTAGAGATCTCAATTCTATGTCTCTGCATGATCTTCAGTGCAATCTCATTGCATATGAGATGAGAATAAAGTCAACTGAGAGCTCCTCAATGTCAAAGGTATCAAAGGAGGCAACTTTCAAAACTATGAAACACGTGAAGATAAAAGAAAAGGAAGAATAATCCAATGATGATGATGAGGAAGAAAGTGAAGGTGAAGTATTGGCTTACTTCACAAGGAAATTCAAAAAGGGGTCTAAGAAAGGAAAAGGATAGTTGTCCTTGAGATGTTATCATTGTGGGTAGACTGGACACTTTGCTTCTCAGTGCAAAGTGAAACTTGATGATGAAGATGAGGATGGTGATGATGAGCAGAATTCAAGATGAAGAAGATCATCATTCAAATCAAAGAAGTCCAGTAAGAAGATTGCCAACCCACAGAGGAAGACGAGAGGCTTATTTAAGAGTTATATGAGTCAGACAAAAGAAGCTGATGAGGAGGAAGATGAAGACTCATCAGATGAGTATGTCTTTATGGCATCAGCACAAGGTGGTAGCTTAACCTCTGAAGAGGAAGAGGAAGTTGATGAAGAAGAGCTAGATCTTGAAGCTGAGCTGGAAGCAGCTTCAAAGGAGATAATTAGAAGGGGCAGAACCATAAGAAGGTTGGAGGCCCATATAAAACAAGTTGAAGCAAAGTCTAGGGAAGCTAAAAGTCAAAATGGTGAAATAAGGGTCGAGCATATTGACTTGAAGAGAAGATTTGAGGAACATATCAAAATATATGAAGACCTTACAATAGAGCTTAGCTCAAGGGTTTCAAAAATTGAAGAAATAGAGAAAGAGTTGCTGAGACTTCAGCAACAACTCAAAAGTAGCAAAGAGAACTTGCAGAAGCTTGAAATGATAGGAGAAACAAGTTCTGGAAAAGGAGAGAAGAATGTAATGAAAGTGCAGCAATCTAACGCTGCATTGGCTAAAGAAAATGAGAATGTGCCACAGAAGTTGAAAGAGAAGGTTGTGACTTAGAAGAAGATAGCTGAGAATAAAGAAGATATGAAGAAGCAACCTAGGGTGGCAAACAAGAAGGAAGAAAAAAAAGTCAGCTAGCAGAGGGCTACGGCTAAACAGAAGAAGGAGAAAAAGATGACTGAAATGAAAGTCACACAAGTAAAGAAGCCAGCTACTTTGCCTACATAGCAAGTGATGAACAGAAGAAGACAAGTAGTAATCAGACCCAAGAAGAGGCTGTTTCAAGGTCATTGCCTTTATTGTGGAGTTTGGGGTCATAAGGCGAGTAACTGCTAGTGGAGAAGGCCAGTATATGTCTCCAACTTGAGAAGATACGATACTGCATACAGGGGGAGATAATCCAGAATTTAGAAGAGAACACCTGTCGTGAGTTCTTGCACATACTGTAAAAGGCAAGGACACGCTGACAAAGATTGTTGGTGGAAGCCCAAACTAGTGGTTTCAAAGAACAAGTTTGTTATATTGGCAGATTTGGAACAGTGTGAAAGGTGCGGGCAGGATGGCCATAATGCCAAGAGATGCATGACACTTCTCCCTGAGCAAGAGAAGGCACTCAATGGCACAGTGAAAACAAGCGGTGCAGTCAAAGTTGAGAAAAAGGAGAAAGCTATCTTCCAACTAGTTCAAAAGAAGGAATATAAAGCTAAAAGGGAGGTGGCTAATATAGCTAAAATTACACTCAAAGCTGACTGCAAGGATAAGCAGTGGATCCTTGATAGTGGATGCACTTCGCACATGACGGGAGATAAGAGTAAATTATCAAAATTAAACAAATCAAGAGAACGTAGAGTCAAGTTTGGCAATAATGATTCACTCAACATCAATGGTCGGGGGTCAGTAAAGATTGGAAGAGGAAAGCCAAAAGATATTCTGCATGTTGAAGGACTTAGATATAATTTAGCATCTGTCAGTCAGCTATGTAACGAAGACCATAAGGTAATATTCACAAAAACAAGTTGTTAGGTAAAGAGTAAAAAAAGCAATACTGTTGCAACCAAGAAGAGAACAGCTGAAAATTTATATGTGATTGATAAGGACAAGACAAGCAACTATTTACTCACCAAAGAAGAAGAAAATCAACTCTAGCATAGGAGGCTGGGACACTTATTACAGAAGAACATGAGGAAGCTGACCACTACTCATGTAATTAGAGATATTCCCGACCTCAGGAGAGAGAGAGAGAGAGAGTATGTTTGCTCAGCATGCTCTAAAGGAAAACATGTCAGAAAGCAGTATAAGACCAAAGAGTTCAGTTCTGAAGCAGTGCTTGACATTGTGCATACTGATTTGTGTGGGCCGATGAGAACAAAAGGGTTGAATGGTGAGAGGTACTTCGTCTTGTTTGTCAATGATTATTCTAGAAGGACCTGCATCATGCACCTTAAACACAAGTTAGAAGTTTTGAAATGCTTCAAGAGATACAGAAGATTGGCTTAAAATGAGAGTGGAAAGAAGATCAAAGTATTGAGGTCAGATCAAGGCATTAAATTCACAAATGGAGCTTTTGAAGATTACCTTGAGAAGCATGGAATTCGCCATCAGATGGCAGTAGCAAGAACACCTCAACAGAATGGGGTGGTAGAGAGGAAGAATAGAGCTGTGGTTGAAATGGCAAGAACTCTACTGCTGGAATCCAAGTTTCACACAAGATTTTGGACAGAAGCAACATTTACAACCGTGCACCTACTGAATAGAGTTCTACTAAGGCCCAATACTGATAAGACTCCATATGAGCTATGGAGTGGGAAGAAGACAACAGCCAAGTATCTCATAGTCTTTGGCAGCCCATGTTTTGTGAAGAACAAGGAGCAAAACTTGGGAAAATTCAACGCTAGGTCTGATGAAGGTATCTTTGTGGGATACTTAGGAAAGACAAAAGGTTACAGAGTTTTTGTGCATAAGTTGGGAAAAGTGATCACTTCCAGTGATGTGAGAATAGATGAGAACTGGAAAACAATGTAGAATAGAGAAACTGAGGACAATGAAGAAGATGACTTCAATGTAGATGAAGAATCAGACCAACTTGAAGAAAAGGAACAAGAAGTTCAGACTCGGAGAATAGTGAGTCTGAAGATGAAGAAAGAGATCCTCTTACAACTAAAACGGTGCAAGGAAGAAGGACAAAGAAAACATGGACCAGTGCTGATCAAGGAGATCAGATTATAGGTGACCCATCAGCAGGAGTTACAACAAGAAGAAGAATGGTGGGAGCTACTACTCTACTCTCATAAGTTGAACCTAAATCTGTTGAAGAGGCTATTTAAGACCAAGCCTAGGTCAAAGCTATCAATGAGGAGCTGGATCAAATTGAGAAGAATGATACATGGGAGCTGGTTCCAAGACCCACTAATAAAAATGTCATAGGAACAAAGTGGGTGTTTAGGAATAAATACAATGAAGATGGCAAGGTGGTGAGGAACAAGGCTAGGTTGGTTTGCAAAGGCTACACTCTGATAGAAGAGGTAGATGTTAATGAAACTTTTGCACCAGTAGCAAGGTTAAAAACTATCAGAATGTTCTTAGTTTTAGCAGCACATAAGAGATATAAAGTCTATCAGATGGATGTGAAATATGCCTTTTTAAATAGGCTCCTGAAAGAAGAAGTGTATATTGAACAACCCGATGAAGTACAAATCAGTGAGGATGAGACACAAGTGTGCAAGCTGAAGAAAGCCTTGTATGGTCTTAAGCAAGCTCCAAGAGCATGATACAGTAGGCTGGATGCGTACTTAAGAAGGTTGAACTTTAGAAGAGGAACGGTTGATAACAACCTGTATGTGTTCAATTCAGAGAAAGGCCAGCTAATAATCATAGTATATGTAGATGACATCATCTTTGGAGGGGATCACTCTGAACTATACCAAGATTTTGCATAGAAAATGAGTGAGGAATTTGATATGTCATTGATTGGAGAAATGACATACTTTCTTGGATTACAGATAAAGCAGTGTGAAAAAGGTATCTTTATTTCTCAGACGAAATATGCCAAAAAGATGCTGAAAAGGTTTGGCATGGAGGATAGCAGATCTATCAGTACCCCTATGATAGTGGGCTGCAAGTTAACAAAAGATCAGGAGGGAAGGAGTACAAGCCCTACAGAGTACAGGAAGATGATAGGGAGCCTTCTGTACCTTACAACATCAAGGCATGATCTTATGCAAGCTGTGTGCGCTGCCAGTAGATTCCAAGTTGATCCTAAAGAGTCTCATGTGTTGGCAGTAAAAAGAATCCTAAGATACCTCAAAGGAACACTGGAAATGGGCTTGTGGTATCCAGCCATGGATTCTGTTAAACTACAAGCATACACTGATGCAGACTGGGTAGGAAGTATAGATGATAGAAAATCAACCAGCAGCTACAGCTTCTACTTGGGTTCAAAGTGTGTTGCATGGTTAAGTAGAAAGCAAAACAGTGTTGCTTTGAGCACAGCTGAGGTTGAGTATATGGCTGCTTGTGCAACATGTACACAAGTGATATAGATGCTAAGACAATTGGCAGACTTAGGTGTTGAAGTGAAGTTACCAATGAGTGTACTTTGTGATAATCAAAGTGCTATTGATCTCAGCAAGAATCTGGTTCAACATTCGAGGAGCAAGCATATTGACATCCGGTATTACTTTATCAAAGATCAAGTGGAACAGGGCACAATTCAATTGGAGTATGTTGGCACTAAAGATCAAATTTCAGATATTCTAACTAAACCTCTATTCACAGAGTTGTTTGAAAAGCACAGATTGAGTCTATTTGTGCAAATGCCTCCTCAAGCTTGAAGTTCAGGTAAATCCTTCATCTTCACTTTGCGAGTTTTTCAGATTTGTAATTGGTTGGTAAAAGGGGAGAGAAGCAACAGTGCAGGGGGAACTGTTAAGAAAGGGGGAGTGCATATTTAGGGGGAGTTGAAACTGCTGTATAGTGACTTTTGTCATGAGTGTTGCCAATAATTACAAAGGGGGAGATTGTTGTTCCCACAGCCTTGTATGGGTTGTAATTGTTGCCAACTAGGTTTAAGTGTGCAAGAATGTAAAAGCCACTTAGAAGGGTAAGACAGTAAATTTGCCGCAAGTAAGCCCTAGGGTTTCATGGAAGAGTATATAAAGGTCATCGGAAAACAACAAAAACAGACATATCAGCTATTGAGAAAAATAGACAGAAAACCTATGCACACCACCAGCAAGAGAGAGAAACCCGTGAGAAAGGCACACCACCGGCACACCAGTAGTTGGCAACTGAGCAGGTTGGCACACCACCAGTAGACCAGCAGTCGGCAGTTGAGCAGATCGGCACACCACTGGCACACCAGCAGTCGGTAGCTGAGCAGATCAGCACACCACCGGCACACTAGCAGTCAACAACTGAGCAGGTCGGCACACCACCAGCACACCAGCAGTCAGCAGCTGAGCAGATTGGCACACACCATGGCACACCAGCGACAGCTTGATCTGGCTGGACGGTGAGGAGACCAGAACGTGCGACGACAGATCCAGCAGACAGTGAGACAGATCCGGCAAACGGTGAGAGATTCAGCAGACGGTGGCAGATCTGGCAGAAAGAGATCCGGTCGACAGTGAGACAGATCCGGCAGACGGTGAGACAGATCCGGTCGACGGTGACAGATCCAGCAGACGGTGAGACAGATCCGGTCGACGGTAACAGATCCAGCAGACGGTGACAGATCTGGCAGAAAGAGATCCGGTCGACAGTGACAAATCCAGTAGACAATGACAGATCCAGCAGACAGTGACAGATCCAGTAGAAAGAGATCCGGTCAATGGTGACAGATCCGGCAGACGGTGACAAATCCGGCAAAAAGAGATCCGGTTGACGGTGAGAGATCCAGCAGAATAGGGGCTGGACAAAAAAAAAAAAAAAAAATAGAAACGTGAGGCGAGCTGTGAGATAAGGAGACGGGTGAGACCGTGAGACGATGAAAGCAGGAGCTGTGTGAGACAACCTAGAGAAGGAATTCGGTGAAGCATCAGAAAGAACTCAACGTATTTCTAGATTTCTTCAAGAGAGGTTAAAGAGTGTTACGGTGAACTTCTAAGCGGCAATGGAGCAGCCTTTCAATTCAACAGAGGCAAGACAAATTAGAAGAAGGGTAGATACAGTAAGTGACACTCTTTGTATTGTACTTGCTTAGTATTTGCAATAGTGAAAGGAACAGAGAATTAAGACATCCATTGTAACTGGAATTCTCAAGTATAGTAGATGGTTTCGGTAAGGGAGAGTCCCTACCACCATGGATGTATGTCACATTGACGGAACTACGTAAATCTCGTGTGTCCTTAATTTGCTTTACATTCTGTGTTTTGAATTGAGTTGTGAATGCAGTTAAAGTATCAGCCAACCCATAACTTAACAAAGGTCTAAATAAGAACATCTGAATTGTCTATTAGGTAAGGTGTCTGAAAGGTGACTTTGGGGACTATTATGATTAGTAGGTAGCAATAGATCTACCTTAGTCGAGTTTGAGAAAAAGTTTGCTTTTAAGAAGAGGTTGAAGTTGTTCACTTACCTGCGAATTGCGAATTGTGGTGATATTGATTCACCCCCCTCTCAGTATCACAAACTAGTAGATCTTAGGGAGAAATCGGGAACTTCAAAATATAATTTATTATACTTGATATAATTTTGGAGTCGGTCACAATACTTACAAGTATATAATTAAATGTGTTAATACATAATAGGTACCCCCAATCAATCAACTACCAAAATTTTGCAATCCTTTGGCTAAGATGGTGGATATCAAATAAAATTTTATCTTGTATAGTCTTTGTCTCATTATCAAATGAATTGAAGTGCATTTACTAATATAACTTATGTGTTCATACTAAGATAATTTAGTATCATAGATAATTCAGAGAGTAAGAAAGAGCCTATTATGTACATTTGAATACTTTAGTGAAGATTCATTCTTGGATGATGTTTCACTATCTAATTTTAGTTAGATAAAGTACATTGTTACAAAAGAAATTTTAGTGAAAGGAAAATGGAAAATCAAACTAATATTAAAATGAATTTCTCTCTGCAAACCAAAAAGACTTAAGTATGCAATTGCATAAGGCATACGAACTATAAAGTTGTTGAAACTAGCCAAAACAATCCAAAGAAGTGTGGATGATGGAATACCATTGCTTGCAAAAGATAATCATGGTGGACAAGCTACATACTTTTTATACCACAAATTTGAAGTAAACTAACAAGTTGAATATTTTGAAAATTGTATGAAATCAAATTATTGGACTCAATGGTGAACTATTGGCTTCATGCCATGAAAATTATTGATAATAATTGGAGCAAATTATTTATCAATATTTTGTCTCCTAATATGAAGAAAAAAGAAGCTTCAGCAATAAAGAGAGTGAAAGAAGGGATATGCACATATAATTTGCTAGCAATAAGGAGAGCAAAAGAAGGATTTCGCACAAATAATTTCCCCGTGATTAGTCTTCCTCTCCCTGAATTGTGCCCTGCAAAGGAGTCCTTGCAACCAATTATATATTCTTTTAGTGTCAATTTTTGTCCACATGTCCTCCCATTTGATGCTTAATTGACTAGTTGTGTCACATATCATAAACAAAGACAAAATTTGTCGTGTTTGACCATGCACCTCATAATGAAGCTTGAAAGATTTATTAGTTCTCAATAGGGATTCCAATTTAAAGGGTAATATGCCCTAATTTTTATTAGGGTAATAATGATTACTAGTTGATTAAATAGATATTTAAATTCCTAAGTTGTTGATGGCTGAGAAAATTGACTCTCGGTCGACAAAAACGGATGCTCAATTTTACCTCCCAATAGTGCATATAAGCACTTTTGCCCATGCTTTGGCACTAAAAGCAATCAATAATCATATGATTGAAGATTCTTTTCTTATTTTGCAAGTTTTGTGGGGAAACTTTTGTTTCTTTTCTTATTTTGCATTTATATCTCATTGACAGTATTTGATTATATGTAATTAATTCATCAGTCTGGCTAGCATATACACAATAAAACAAAATGGAATTTTTTTTTTTTTTAAAAAGATGTTTTATTTAATTGAAACTCATTTTCATACACCATAGTAGGCTTCATTTATTAGAACATCAATTATTGCTCCAACATGATTAAGCTACGCATGTGATGGTATTTTGCTCAAATATGTTAAATATGTTGCAATGAAGTTAAACATAGGGAAAGTGGACAAAGAAGTGACATATTTATTCAATATAAGAGTGAATCAGTAACATTGAAATTATTTATTTTTGTATAGTTACATTATTTTATTTCATAATTAATTATTAAATTAAACAATTTAATATTTTATATTAATTTATATTTAAATTTTAAAAACAATAAGAAAAAGGATGTAAATGAAAAGACAAAGGTCGAAAAAGAGAAAAAGAATTGGAAATCCGCATTACAAATTTGGTTAGGCCTTTCACCACCACGAAGAGAGAAAAGCAATTATATACATGACATAACAAAATCAAAAATTATCATTTAACTGTACATATTCGTCTACGCAATCAATGGTGTGACTTCCTGGCTACGCTGTCATCGGATCCCTACAAAATGGTTCAAAAACCTAGTCAAATCAAGGATTGCCACGTGTCATCAAATTATTTACTTTGCTCCATTTTCCTACCTAATACAAGACCGTATTTATTTCATTACATCAACATGCTTACTTTGCCTTGCCTTTGCAACAGCCAAAACTCGCAATATATATTCATTTTTTAAGTATGAAAGTATAAATTAAATAATTAAATTTATATATTTATATTATTAGTTAATATTTAAGTATAAATTAAATTAATTAATTTAATATAATTTTAATATTTAGATAAAATTATTTTTTTATTATAAAAAAAATTAAGTATTTCAATTTATTGTATGATTAATAAGTAAAATTTTATATTTATATTATTTATATATATTGTTTAATATTATATAATATTTAATTAGTTTAATAAAATTATAAATATTTGTATAATTATCTATCATTGAAATCAAAGTTATTGTATTGCATCAAACACCACATAAGAATCCAAAATCAATGTTGACTTGATAAGCAAGTCGGAAAATGAAGTGGTATGAATAACAAGAATCAAAGTGATTGATGAGCTACCAAGTAATGGACTCAACCCTTATTGGAGTCACTCTGCTTTTTTATTTTTTTTTTATATAATCAAAGTTGACAAGAGCAAATGTAGGAAATTGAAGATTAAAAGATCACATTGTTGATGGAATTCAAAAATAACAACAGAAAAGGGTAGGCTTAAGGGAGAAGTAAGTGGTTGATTTGGATAAAGGAAGCTTTCACTTTTTCAATTAAAAAAATTTCAATATAACACATTATGTCATCCATTACCTTTTATTACCTTCCAAGAATTAGTATCTCTCCACTACTTTCCATCCATTTACATATTTTGAATATTGCATTTTATTTGGGGTCGATAAATTATATACTTGTGCATTACAATTGTATGATCTAATGACTAAAAAAACATGTTTACATTGTACATAGGTTTGAATAAAATCATTTTTGTATTTTTTTTTATTTTTGAAGACTAATAATTTGTTTGGATTTGAAATTGTGAATAAGAAAAAAATTATAAGATATATATATATATATATATATATATATATAGAGAGAGAGAGAGAGAGAGAGAGAGAGAGAGAGAGAGAGAGAAATGCAAAAAAAAAAAATGTCTCTTGTCTTAACTTCCTTGCCTTATCTAAACTAGGTCCAAACTAACAAGGCATAACCTAAGGCCTACTCTACACACAAATGGGCTAGTAGCACTTGATGGCCCAACCATCATAGAGGTTATAGAGATTGATCAAAATAGGTACCCAAGGAAGGAGATCAAGGAGCAACATGTGTGCGCATGGTTTCTAAGCATTAAATATATGACACTAAGGAAAAGAATTTTTTTGTTCTCTTTGCCCTCTTATTTTCATTTTAGTTTCTTGAAATATATCAATGCATTTCTAAAAATCATATACAAAAAAAACATGCTTGTGCATACCCATTTGTAATTTGTGTGATATAAAATTATTATTTTGGTAATCTTTGTATAGTTTTGAGCTACTTTGTCCACCCTACTCCTCTTGTCACTCCTTCCTATCTTTTCAAGCTAATTGTATATTCTTTCCACATTTATAACTTTGTGTGCATGAAGTTGAGAATTGAAGGACACGTGGCACTGACTCATTAATTCTGTCTAGCACTTGATCATGCATAAAAATGATTGTAATTTCTATTTAAATAGTGCCATTTACACATGGTACACCATATTACAAACCACAATAGCACAAAGCATTAATTAACTCAGTAGTTATCATCTATCTATTTATTGGACTAATAATTATAAGCGAGTATAGTTGTATCTCCTACTCCACATCATTGAAGCCATGCTTGAATGCACGAAATCTATTTACTCTTGTTGAAGGAATTGCTTATCTGCTAACAAGTACTTTCATAGTACTACTTGAAATTTAGGATTATAATGCTAGTGAATCTAAGATAAGATAGATTGGCTAGCCTTGAGTTTTTAATTTGTACAAATGAATGGAATGAAATGCTTTAGAATCCACATCATAACAACTATGTTGGAGACAAGGGAAAATGAATAGAATTTGAATATCTTAGTAGTAGTGGCTTAACAATAATTTCAAGTTACCCTATTCTTGATGATTTTAATCCAACAATAAAAAGCAATATGGGATAAATAGTGACAGTTGCTTCCTATCCTCCCAATTTATGCCTGTCTAGTTTCTACTTAAGTACATGCCTCTATTGCAAAACATGCCTATTCCAAGCTTACATGAATGCAGACCTACGTGGGTTTTTTCTCATCATCCAACTTGCTTTACCATGATGGTCATCTCTTCTTGTTGTATTTATATATACATGTATATTTATTTGTATTGAGTGTGTTTCTTTTCCTTTTACATGAATACAAGAATGGATTTTTGTATCTTTACATGATGGGTCATATGATGATAAGTTGCAATCTTTAGTTACTACTCTTCTCCCCCACTTATTTAATTACTTGCCATACTAAATGCATACTAGTTTTCATTGCAAGTGGACATGAAATTTATTTAAGTGAAGAATGTTATTAGTATGTCAAAGGACCTACACAATTTACATTCAATTAACAATGTCATGTGTTTTCCTTAATTTTTAGGAAAAAATAAAAAAAAGGAGGCTGGTTGTTCTGACCTTTTTATATATGGACCTTGCATTTTGATTATCTAATTGATTGACATGCTTAGCAATTTCTAAGAAGCTATGATAATTGTGTGCCAAATGGACGAAAAAAAACACAACAAATGGCCACAATTAAATTAAGAAGGGAATTATCTTAAAAGAAAAGGACAAAATGGACATTTCTCCAAAAGGAAGCAAAAATAGTAATGCCATAGCTAAGAGTCCATTCATGATAATAACAATGGAAGTTGACTTTGGGGAGGGGTTAGGGTTATCACTTTGGCATTCTAAATCAAACTCTAAAGTGAAAATCCCAACCATCCATCAACATTGAAACCCACTTAGAGGGCTCTAATTACCTTGGTCCTATATAGGCCCTTGTTAGGTTGATAAGTTCCTAAAATTAGGACATTATCCTTTTAAAATCACCCACATTGTACAAACATGCTAGCAAAAGCTCTAAGACCAACCCTACTCTCGGTTGAAACCATGTGGATACCTAATAGGAGTGAACAATGCACTAATTCCATAATGGGTGCCTAGAAAGGCTTATTGGAAGTGGTTTGAATTGACACCCATAGGGACAACTCCATTGGCACAATTAAGGGTGAGGAGGAGCCAAGCTAATGATGTCCCAGAAAGGGTGTCTATCTAGTTCCTAAGACATAGGCAAGTGAGCATCTAATCACGCCAAGTACAGAGTTATGTGAAATTCACTTATGGTCATAGGCCATAACTTTAGAGTTCTCTACAATTGCGGACCATAATACTTGTAGACATATAGCTGTTCAATTTGCATAATTTGTGTTTGTAATTATACTAATTGGCATGGTAAAATGATACAATTTGTTTTTACAGTGCACAACCTAGTATGGATGCCTATAAAATGATTGAGCTAGACAAATGCATGATTACAATTTTGATTAGCACATTCGAAACTCTCACATAGACAAGTTCATTTAATCTAATTTGTTTGTGGCTCATTGTGCTTAGTTGAGTTACATACAATCACCACACCTATAACCATCTTTTAGATGATAAAGCCAGTGGCCCACCAAGTGTCTAGTATAAGATCTTAGCACCTAACATTAAAGTATAGATGATTTTTTTTTTTTTTTAGGCTCCTGTGGGTTGATTAGGTTTTGTTTGTCCTTAAATGATTTCTAAAGAGTATCATGGGCTTGGCCCTTCGAACTTGGCTTGTAAATGGGCAAATTTTGCAAAATTCAATTCAGTAGACCTTTGAATTTACATTTATATTATCCTAAAAGGGGTTTGGGTAGGACTTCAGTCTAAATATTTAACAAGTTATTAGTAATATATATATATATATATTTTAAAATTTAGCATTTGGATAAGAAAATTACTCATTACTTTAAGTTACTTTTATTACTATTAGTTTCATTTTGACTTATTACCTTTCATTGTAGTTTCAATTTTTAATGAAAGTTGGTTCTTTATTTTTCATTTATATTAAATTATTTTCTCATTATATTTTAAAAAACTTATATATAAAGAATTCATATCAAATTAAATAAAAAAAATTCTTGTTTTTAATTTTTGAACTAAGAGGAAAATTAAATAATCTAATATTTTTGTTAGTTTGATTTTCACAACAAAAGGAGAAGTAATCATCAAATACATATATTACTAATCATCTTTTTCATTACTTTCTTTTTGAAAAATGAAATAACTATTAAAATTATATGAGAATTAAATTAGTTGGGTTTAGACATATAAAATGTATTTAATTTGAAGAAATTTAAAATTAACACATTCTACATTGTGAATTTTTTTTTATAAGTTGAAAGTTTGAAATTTAAATGTTAACTCTAAATGTTATGTTTATTGACCATTAAATTGTGCCTAATAAATATATTCTATTTAAGATTAACACTAATATTTACAACTTACATTATTTTAGTAAAGTCAAAATCGTACTTGAGTAATAGACGGACCCTTTAGATTTGGACAAAGAAGAATCAAATTCCAAATACACACTTGGCCTCATTGTCCAATCTCTTAGGCTCCAATTGACAAGTTTTCTTCTAATATTGATTATGGGTCATTTATTATAGACATGTTTTATTTTTATTATTTAATGTATTATCATTTTGAATTAATATTTGTATTTGAATTTTGTTGAAGAGATGCTTATGTTAGGAAGCAAAACAAAGGTTGAGATATACAAGAAAAAGAATCCTAAATTTTATAATTGAGTTTTAAACTTTCTTATTTTTCATTTAAATCTTATATTTTTATATTTATTCTAAATTCTTTTTTTTTTTCTTGACAAAATATGGTTAAAGTATTAGAAATCTCTTAACCACTTAAAAAAAAATGATAGATTTGATACAATTTAAAAAATAAAAAAATCAAATGAAAATATATAAAAAAACTATTAAAGTAATATGAAATAATACAAATTATGAAAATTCACTAAGAAAATTTTAAAGTTAAGTAAATATCGTCACATTAGCCTTTTTTTGGTTCAAAGAATTGCTCAAAATTTCTAATTTCTTTTCAATTTTAGTAATACCAATAAATATATAAACTAATATTAGACTCATGTGATGCATGAATTTATCAAATTTATTAAAAATATATTTTAATTTTTATTTTATTTTAAAAGGAGAAATAGAAAAATAAATTATCAATATTTTTTATTCAAAAATAGATTAAAAAATGAAAAATTTAGAATTTTTTTTCTTTTTTTTTCTCCATGAAAATAAAAAGAAAAATTTAGGATATTATTTTTCTAAAAATATTATTTTCTTTTTTATCTTTTAATTATAAGTATTGTATTGTTTAGATTTTAGGTATATGTGAATAGTTGTTAATATGAATTAAATAAATTATAATTTATATTAAATAATAATTGAATATATTAGATATATATTAAAATTTTAATTATATTAAAATATTTAAAATGATTATAAATCAACTATAAAATTAATATTAAATACTACAAAGAGTAAAATATTAAAAAAAAATCAAAAATTAAACAAATATTATCTTATAAATATTTCATTAGTTTTCTCTTAACATTATAATTATATTATATATGTTATTAGAGTTGCGACATATGAGAATTTGAAATATTAATTGAAAAGTGTATTTTGAATTATAATTTACTTAAGAGAAAAAAAAAAGATTCAAATTATAAATATTTTTTTAACATAAAACAAAAGGTGAAATTTAGAATTAATTTTTTTAAACTTATTTTTTTTTCTTTTTAAGAAAAAAAAATTAGGCTTCAAATCCAAAATTTTACCCTATTTGCAATATCTCACATATAAATTGATATGTTAAATTTATCAAATTTTCATAAAATAAAAGAAATATTTCATAAATAAAATTTTAGATTATATATTTGTAACTAATAATTTTATAAAGAAGAGTTATATGCATTTTACTTTCTTGTGTTTTGTTTCTTTCGACACATTCCACTCTATAGTTTTAATTTACACTCAAAGACAACCATGATTTCTTATTTTGGAAATTAAGGCCCTACATTAAGATTTTCTTAATTTCACTAATAAAATTTAATAAAAAAGACATCATTTTATTTGATGAAAATAAAAATAATGCATTTTTATAATTTTAGCTTAAAAATTTAAGTGTATTTGAAATCATGTCATGTTGACTAAATTTTGTTAGTGAAATTAACAAAATCATGACATAAAGTTTCAATTGCCAAAATAAGAAAGTATAAGAATATTAGAGTACAAAGTAAAATCATGAAGAGGTAAATTATAAAAGAGACAAACCACTATAGAATGCATTAATCGTAAGAAAAATAAAAAATTAGATGTAAAAAAAATATAGAATTTATAGATATTAGCCAATGACTAGAAATCTAGTCCTTGTTGAGGTGTGCAGTCCATGTTTACCAGACTTAATAATTGAACTCCTTTCAAGGCTAGATTTTAATTAGAGTTCATGGCTTCAAAGCTTGAAAGAGGCTTGGTCCCTTAGCTCTAATAGATAAGGCCACAAAATTTAGAATTAAATGCCTTTTACCTTTATTGTGATTTAGCCCTATGTGACTTAAATTTACACTTTAAAACTTTTATGATTTACTTTAACAATTAAGACTCTATGTTACAATTTTGTTAATCTCACTAATAGAATTTAGTTAATATAGCATGGTTTTGAATATGTTTAAGTTATTTTAACCAAAATTATAAAAATACATTATTTTTATTTTAATAAAAAAATTAAATATATTTAAAAGGATTTATATTTGATTAAATTTAGTAAAATTAACAAAATCCTAATATAGTGTCTCAACTATTGGCATAAGAAATTATTAGATTCTTGAAATGCAAATTGATACCATAGGAATGTAAATTGTAAAAGTGACAAAAAATTAGGAGTAAAATGTATTTAACTTGAAAATTTAACATAGGTGTGTATTATTTGTGTGATAACTTCTCTTTTCGTCTAATTTTTATTTTTCCTTTGTTTTTTTTTTTATTTCCTTCATAATATTCATCTAGTAATTAAGTCAGTAATGAATCCCTTGTGTGGTAGCTCTTGGCACTATTGCAAACTCATTGCCATTGTTGCTATTGTAAGAAATAAGGGATGAACCTCTCTCATGGACATTTGCATTTCATAACCTGTTATCATTCATCTTTGAAATATGAAGCAACCTTACCAAGGATCGATACTTTTAAAATTAGTTGTGTTGCTTGGTATTATGGATAATTCTTTCAATAGTAAAAGGACATAAGAATAGTGAGCTTATGATGTTTAAAAGATATAGTCTATCAAAAGGAAAGATGTTGCCTTATTTCAAAAGTTAATCAAAACTATAGTGAGCTAGAAGGTCTTCTCATAGATAGTTCTCCAAATATTATGTCTAGAATCTTTTTTTTTTCTTTTTTCTAGTCTCAAATTGATTGACATTAGGCATCTAAAGCCTTCTTAAGTGATCTCATGAGTTGCAATCATTTTTTTTTAATTTTTTTAATTTTTAAAATTTTTTTTTATCATTTTCATACATATGATTGTAAGGAGATTGATATGTTGTGCATTGAAAATTAATGTGCTATTATTGTGAAAAAACTGTTACGTCAATTTGAATACTATTATTATGTACAGTAAAAAAAATTTAAACTTAAATCAATATAAAAAAATATTGAATTTCTATCTAAGTTACTATATTGAATTGTCAAATTAATGTGTTATTGCAAAACATAAATAAAAGGGGATTTTTATTAAACTTAATGAGCCATATAAAAGGAAAAAATAGAAACTTGATGAAAAAGTTGAGTGAAAACAACTGATTATGACATGTTTAGAAAGAACAATGAATATTTTAACATAGATATGGACATAAGGAAAGGTATGTTATTTAACATAAATATCATAAAAGACAAGACTATCCATCTCCTATATATCAAGGATATCAATTTTGGTCACAAAAATTCTCTTAAAATTGCCACTCATAATATTTGAAGGTCTTTTTTTTTTTTAATCAAGAATGTTCTTTAAATAAATATCATTGTCCCTCATAAACCAAGTGTAATCAGGGAAAGCACAATAATAAATGAATTCATTATCATATTTCTTTTTTCCAAAAGATCTTCTAACTACCACCATGATTGTTGCCCCGTCTCAAAATATTCTCTCAGAAAGAGAAGTTGTACTCTTGATTGGCAGATAATGTATGTTCTCTTAAATCATCATTTGTAGACTTGCAATAAAGATAAAGGATACCCTTACTTAACTGATTAACAATGTGAATTGTATACCTCATATATGAATCAAGTTGAGCTATACATGAATTAAGGCTCAAACTTAAAATCAAAAAAAAAAAAAAAAAAAAGAAATCTTGCAATGCTTTTAAAGTTTATTATAATTTTTGAGTTATTGCTTTTCTTAACGTCTCTACTTTTTTAAAGCTTGGAATATCTATAACAATATATATATTCATTTAAGGCATATTGAATAGGTTAAAGATTTTGGTTTTTTAGTGTTTTTCATTCAATAAAATGCCTCTGGTCCATTTCCATTTTTTAGTGAACAAAAATAAATAAATAAATAAATAACTTCTCTAATGGAAAAGAAGTTGAAGAAAACCACAAAATGTGGTTTTTCCATATACTTCCTTAGCCTTACTTTTTCTCTCTCACTTGTTCTTTCTCTTTTCATCTCTTTTTTCCTTTTATTCTTTCTTTCTTGGCCACTCACTATCTTCACACATCCTTGTCACCCTTTCCTTCCCTTTGTTTCCCTCTCCTTTTTCTTTGTCCTTGTGTCTTGGTGTCTCACCCTCTCTCTTTAGTCCTCTGTCATATCTCACAATGCTCCTCCTTAAAATTCATTTTTCTTTTGTTTTCAATATAAAAAGATTAATTAATTTATATGAATCTAAAATTGAATCTAGACTTTGCTCATTGTATTGTTTTTTCTTGTGATTTGTTTTTCCTCATTTGGGTTCCCATTAGATGTAGCCATAATTAAGGTTCTGGTTTAATTATAAGTGATGTTGTATTATACCAACTAGCTCATTTTCTATTTAGAATCAAAATTTTCTTTTATTTTCTTCCCTTCTTAAGGTGGATTCCTTGTACTTAAATCCCTATTAGGCATCCATCACAATCAACATCACAATTTAAATATATATATCAAATAATTGAAATAAAGGAAAAAAGGTTAACAAACTAGTCAACAATAGTGTGGATAAGTGGAATAATTAATGAACTTATTAAAAAGGTGGACTATGATGATGACTTTCAATGCTTCTTCCTCAAACTTGGTCTTATAGCAATTTCTATCATGGGCATTAAGTAAAGGACTTTGAACTTTTGCAGCCATTTGGTAAAAAATATCCCCTCACTATTAACCTAAAGGAAAATGGAAGTATCAAAACACAATATTGGCCTTTCTTAAAAATTCTTATAATCTCAAATCCATTGACAAGTATTACCTAATCAAATTTTTGGTGCCATTGCTTAGGTGCCTGTATTAGTCCATATAAGGATTTAACCAATTTATAAACCTTTTCCTCTTGACTAAGTACAACAAATCTCTTAAGTTGCTCCATATATGCTTCTTCTTCTAATTCACCATTTAAGAATATTGTTTTCACAACCATTTGATTAATACTAAATTATGAATTGATGTAAGTGCAATGAGTAGCCTAGTTGTGGTAATTCTAGCCACTAGCGAATGTATATCAAAATAATCAACACCATGTTTTTGTGTAAAGCCTTTTGCAACCAGCCTAGCTTTAAACTTGTCATTAGTTCCATTGACCTTCAATTTCTTTGTGAAAATCCATTTACATTTAATTGGCTTTGAACCAAGTGGGAGGCTTACTAATTTCCAAGTGTTCTTACCCATAATGGAATCCATTTCATCATTTATTGCTTCCTTCCAAAACATGGCATCTTGTGATTTCATCACTTCAATAAATGTCTCAAGATCATCTTCAATATTGAAGCGATATGAAATTTGATTACTCACTAATTCCCTTGTTTCTTTTACCAAGAACATAAAGTAATTAGAACCAAAAAGCTTTGCTTTCTTTGCTCTTACAATGTTCAATAACTTCATCATTTTCATTTCCTTTTGCCAACACATCATTTTCCTTATCAGGAATCTATTTTTATTCTAAAATTTTAGGAATAAAGATGAACCTATGTTCATCCAAAATAACATCCCATAAAGTTATTAGGCTTTATCACCATGAATCAATATGTCTTACTATTATGAGCATATCCTAAGAAGATACACTCAACTTCTCTTTCACCCAACTTTTTCCTTTTGGGTTCAAGAACTCTAACAATTGTTTTACAATCCCAAACTCTTAGGTAATTAAGGTTTGGCTTCCTTTTATTCCATAATTCATATGGGTTGTTTTGTTCCTTTTTGTTAGAACTCTAGTCAAAATGTAGCATGTTGTAAGCAATGTTTCTCCCTAAAATCCATGGCTTAAGCTAGAAATAGATAACATGTCATTAACCATTTTTATCAATGTTCACTTTTTTGCATTCAACAACACCATTCTAATGTGGTGTGTAACAAACAATTATTTGATGAATGATTACCAAGGACTTAAAGAATGTAGTGTAATAATATTCTCTTCCTTTATCATATCATAAGCATTTAATACCAAATTCACATTACAATTCAACTTTAGATTTATAAACTTTGAATCTTTCAAGAACTTTATTTTTAGTATGCAACATGTAAAAATGACAATATCTAAAGTAATCATCATTAAATGTCACAAAGTATCTTTTCCTTCTTAGTATTTATTTGTTACGCAAATCACATATGTCATTATAAATTAATTCTAACACACTTGAAGATCTTTAAATACTTGTAAATGCACTTATGGTTATTTTTGTTAACATACAAGGTATGCATTTATCTTTAGATGTATTAAAATGTGACAATAATTCCAATTTAACCATATCATATGATCTTTTAAAATTTATATGTCCTAATCTATTATGCCATAAAGAAGCTTGCTCAATAGTATAAGTAGAAACATTAGTATTATTATTAGTAATAATAATAGGTTTGAACATCCCATCATAAAGGTAACCCTTTTCCACAAACACACCTCTTTTGGAGAGGACAAAGTTATTAACTTCAAATACAAGTTTAAACCCATATTTGTTCAAAAGTAAAACCAAAATATTCTTGACTTCTAGAACATAAAATACATTAAAAAGAGTAATGACTCTCTTAGAAGTGAATTGCAAACTACTTCCTTAATTCCCATAATAGGAACTATATTAAAATTTCCCATGTATACAACAGTACCATTAATTACTAGTTTTAATCCTCAAAAGAGACTTTTATTCTTACAAACATGTTGAGTAGCCCTAGAATCAATCCACCATGTAGTGTCATCTTCTTTTAAATTGATCTCTATAATCATAGCAACCATCTTCTCATTTGTTGCTATAAAAGAGGCCCTACTTTTCTTTTTGCTTTTTAAATAGACAACACTCAAATTTGTAGTGTCCTTTCTTTTTGCAAAAATGACATTTGCCTTTTCTCTTTTGCCTTTTATGTTGTTTTTTGTCATCAGTGGATTGATTTTCCCTTATGTGGGAGGACTTGCTTGATTATCCTTCCTCAATTACATGCACTTTTAAAACATAAGAGTCTTGCTCTTTGTTTTCTTCTTGCATGCAAAATTCTTCTTCTATACAAAGATGGTTAGTGAGATTTTCAAGAGAAATACCTCTTAGTACCTTATAGTAGCTTTTATTTGAGCCCTTGTAGTATTTTATAGTATACAAAGAGGAGGAATTTGGAGTTGAATTTTGGAGAATTTCCATTAACTAATTAAACTTGTACTACCTTTTTATTTAAGCCCTAACTTGTTGAAATTGGTACTTGCTACTTTATTTAGGCTAGTACAAAGAGAAAATTCAAGGGAATTGTCAAAATCACTTGGTTGTCTAATCAATTTCAAAGTCACAGACATTTTATGTGAATAGCATATAAGTAGGTAGGGAGTTTGACTCTAACACTAAGATAATAGTGTATTTGTGTGCCTAAATTAGAAACATTTTCAATACTATGTTGATACTAAGCTAGAGGATCCACTCTTCTATATCGTGCTTATTTGGTGCTAACAAATATAAGCTTTGATTGTTATGTTTTCTAGTCACCTACATCACTGGAGCTAGAAACTTTTCTAAATTTGTTACATGTCATTGTTGTATAGATTGTATTCTCATGTTACAGTATAAAAACTTTAGTCCACTCCATAAACTTTTACTACATTAGTTTCCTTTGTCTCTTCTGGGTTCTTTGCTCCATTGAGTTGGTGTTTATGATTTATGAAGCACGTGACCATTAGAAAGTTGTGTTAAGTATTTCTTGCCATATAGATGCATGGCTAGTTGCACAATGCAAGAAATTGAAGTTAACATCTAGACTAAGGATATTGTCATATATGTACAAGAAATTAGGCATAAGTCCCAAAAAAAAAAACAACAATAGAAAAATTTTCAAGCATTTGCTACTCAAGATACATCCTTTGTTGTTTTTGTTTCTCTACATTGGTCTCAATTTAGTTATGAGTTATTCATCTCCATCATCCTTTCTTCCTATGGATATAGATGTGGGAACCTTTTGGTTGGTTTTACAAGATTCATGCTACTCAACTTCAGAATTTGCAGCATTACAAAGATTTTACCTTTATTTCTATGTCTTACATGTAGGAAGTTAGTTTGGAAAATTAAGTGAGGGACTTGGTAGACCTTGTGTCTCGTATTTTACAAGACAATTTTAATGGCAGCCAATTATTAGAAAATGAAACATGTTTTTATCAGTTTTTTCCCCTTTTAAGACATTCATTTTTCTTATTAGGATGTTCTTATAGATAATCTCTTGGAGGATGAAATTTTTCCATCCTATATTCTACAAATAGTGTTGCTTTTCCTTAGCAAACAAGTTTAGTAGAACAAATCTATATGACATGAAGAGCAAGTGAAAATTCAAAATGGCTGAGAAGTTTGATTGCATCTCTTTTACAACATACTTTCATTTTTATGAGTCATGCAAGATGCTGTTATGAGTAGCTTAGGAGAAAATTGCATTGGATTGTATTTTAAATTTTGCTTCAAGAATAATGCTTGCATTTAAAACCATTTTCTAAAGGAGTTATTCTATTATGGAAAATTGAACTAACTACCTTTGCAAGAGCATGAAACCAAAACTTCCAATGCATCCAAACCATTTTATTTGTTATGTAGGATTTAATTTTTTTTTTTAAAAAAATTAAACTAGATAAGAACAAAAATATTTTCTTTTTTCTAGGTTACCTAACATAAGCATATTTTCTCTCTTTGTCTATTTTTGCCATAAATCTTATACCTTAAAAAAAAAAAGGTTTTTAAAAAAATATCTAAGCTCTTAATTATTTGAACACAAATAAGCATATCCTTTATGCATACATGAAAAAAGTTAGGAATTACCTAGGATCTTAATAATTCTAGAGGCATTTTAAATTGTCATTAACTCTAATACATTGTTAGGATCATTTTTGTCTTAGCCATAAAAATTTGAATTAGAAATATGATTGAAATTAATATTAGTCAAGCCATATGTTATGTTTGATGCACAATCATTCCAAATCTTAGTCAGCCAATTATGAAAATCTCAAAATATTAAATTATTTGTCCTATCATCTTCACCATTCACTATTACATGTAAGAGTGACAACAACTTGGCCAAATAGATGCTAAATACAACAAAGCCTACACAATAACAAACTTGACATTAATAACTAAACTGCTATTAGTTAGATTAATACATCTTTAATTAATTAAATGCATAAAAATAAAATATGGTAAAAAAATATTTAAAATAAAATGAAATAAAACATCATTAATTGATATGATGAAATGAAATTGGACTTTATATTATCTATCTAAACTTTCACAATAACTAGATATATATAAAATTAATATTATTAATAAGGTGGGCATAAGTTATTGTTAAACAATTAAACACATCAACATCTACAATGCAAGCATCACCCATGGTTTTTGTCATAAATCTTTCATAATCATAATTACAAGTTTTAGTGTCTCTTACAAAGATTACAATTGAATGAAATGTCATTGGATTGGACCAACAAAACACATTAGTGAATCCTCAAAAAGGAAATAATTAAATTATATTATAATATTGGAAAAAGAAAAAGAGAAGAAAAATGAAAAAGGAAAAAATTGTACTCATAAGATGATGGCCCATAAGAATGGACCTCGAGAGTGTCATATGACATGCATGTTTTTATTTCAAAATCTTTGTTAATTGATGTATTATTGATTAGAATTAATGTCTATATTTGAATTTTGTTGGAGATAATCGCCTGTTAGGAAGCAAAACAAAGGTTCCCTACTCAAGTTCTAGGTTCCTCTCATTTGTGTTCTTATTCTTCCTCTAACTAAATCCCCCACCATTTTTTCTTTTTTGTGATTTTCTTTTCCTTTTCATTCTCTAAACTATTTACTTCGTATGTTTTGAATTTTGATTGTCCAACGTTTGGCTTTTATGGGTGATTGTAGTGTTTCAATTCAACTCTTAGTGTGCCATAGACCTATTTTGAGGGATCGATTGTTCATAGCTATGTTGGTTGGCTTGTTTGCTCATGACTTTTACTTAGTGTATCCTTTTTCAAACTTACTGCTTGTTCTACTATTTTGTTGACTTAATTATTTATTTATTTTTACAATGAGATTCCTAGTTTTGATACTTTTTACTTAGATTATAAGTTAATAAGTTAATTCAAAAAAACTAATTTTTTATTTATCATATAGTATAATAATTAAAAAATTTATTATTTATATATTAGTTTGAATATAAGGTATATAATTTTTTATTTTTATATTAATTTTTATCTTATTATTAAGTTTTAATTGTATATTGACTTGTTAATTTATAATATACAAAAAATATTATTATTTAATATGTATTTTTTATATATTAATTTGTATAAAAAATTTACAAATATATATATATATATTATATATATTTATATTATTTATAAAATGTATATACAAAAATATGTGTATGTGTGTGTATATATATAATAGAATAAAAAATAATAAATTTGATTTCTTTGTTTTTTTTAAGAAGAAAATTCATAAGATTTATAGTCAAAATAGTAAAAATTATATTTTTTGGTATATAAAATCAATAATTCTAATATTACAATCTTTTGTTTTAATTTTTTATTTTATCTTAAGAAAAAAAAAATTCGGTCGTAGTGATTTATTTTCAAAGCTCAACAATGAATAATAACCAATGTGATAGAATATTGCAATAATAAATATAAATTTCAACATATATCATAAAGTTTACAACTAAAAGAGATAATGTCAAATTGGTTATCAAAGATGTTGTGATATTTGTGTAAATGAGATAAGAAGTGTGTCAGGGCATTAACATTTTCTGACCTAATGATAGTATCTTAGGTACCACTACATTTTATGTGCTCAATTTACCCACCAACATCAAATAAAATATTCTCATATAGTGGCGAAGTCAAACCTTTGGTATTCAAACAACAAACATATTACACATATTTAAATGAAATAAAATGTAATATTAATCTAAATATTTGAATTTAATTAAAAAAGGTGATGTCATAACTTATAAACTATTATTGTCATCATGATTTGAGACTAATTGAGGGACAAAAGTAACAAAACCATTAAATATAAGAGTCAAATACATTTATAATATTATAAAGTGATAAGTTGCCTTCTTAGATTCTCACATCTTAAGTTATATAGCCTTATTAGTTGGCACAGCAAAAAAGTTTCACATATAACTCTCCTTTCAATTTTTTGGCCACAACAATTTCATGTTTACAAACAAATAAGTTTTTGTGGTTATAAATAGGCCTTTAATAAATAAATCTAGCAACCATTTTCTTCTCTTTGTTTATCTTAAGCTACCTAAGACATGTTCGAGTTTCATGTGCAGCAACCCCTTTCTTCTCTTAGATTTTCTGGCACAACACTTATAGTTTTTCTAACACAATAGGTATAGTTTTTCTAGCACAACATACTAATTTTGGTGATTATAAATAGGCATCCACCCTTCCCTCTTTCTTATTTTTCATAAGCTCTCTCTCTTCTACTAATGAAACTTTTTCTCTCCCACCATGCCATGGATTCAATTGTTCAGCCCTTGTTGATTCCAAGGTGAAGGAGAATAATAGCCATTGTGCTAACTATTATTTTTACATGGATAACTCTATTGCTATTAAAAATTTTTAATTTTCTCGAAACTTTTTCCCTCACCTCCAATTTCCCTAAAATTGGTAGATCATAGGGATTGCATGTACCATCTTACTCATTCTCAATAATGAACTTGACATTAACGACTAATCTACTATTAGTTAGGTCAATGCATCTTTAATTAAATGAATAAGCTTATAAAATAACCCAACTAGAGTAAACACCATATAATACATCTTCATCTAGAACTTCCAAGTTGTTAATGATCATGAGATTCATTAAGGAGGCTACAAGACCTAGAAGTAAAGGATTGGTCTTCATCTAGAAAAGAAAAGCAAACAAAAATAGGAAAGCCAAAATGCTTTAGTATAATCAGCAATCACATTGACCATAATCTGAAATTTAATAGCCCAAAATCCATTTGAGGCTAAACAAGACAAAAGCAAGTTGCACTCAAGAAACAACACAAGGGTGAAAAACCCAGCATATCCAAAAGAATAAATGGTGGGGGTAAAAAAGCCAAGTCAGGAAAAATTTTGACTTCAATGTTTTTGCTTCAGTTTCACTAAAGTTTAATGACTTACTCGTAGAGGCTAATGTTGTAGGATGCTTTGAACTAGAGATGGGGAACTGGGCTGATAGGAGTTTGAAGAATAAGCTAGACATTTGACAACGACCCAGTGAAAATACTAATGCAACAATGGTTGATTGGAGGAAATGGCACTATAATCATTGTTGACATTTGACAAAGGGTGCTCTTATCCACCTCAATTATGGAAACAAAATATTGAGATTTACAAAATTTGTCTCCCTTATCAAGCCTCAAGTTTGTCCCTTGCTTTACATGTCCTTGTTGACATATGGGGTCTAACATATCCTAAATTATTATTGAACAACTAGTAATTTTTGGTGCTGTTGGATCTGCTTCCAATGTTTGTTCAATAAGTCAAGTTCTCAAGTCATAATAAGTGGTATCTACCATTCCATAAGCATCCTACTTGTCCAAAAAGAAAAAAATGGTAGTCACCCCAGTAGCATTAAGAATAACTACAACTACAAAGAGTTGCGTATTAAACACAAGGTGTTAGCTTAGACTAATTGGGCATGGTGAATTGAAGCAAAATGTGCCTTATGCAAGAGGCTGGAGCTTGCCAGAGTCTGAAGGTAGATCAGGCCTGTCATGAAAGTGTCACTCAAATAGACCAACTCTGAACAAAATGAAAATTGCTACTTAATTTCTATAAGTAGGATTTAAATCCTCTTACCAACAGATTAAAAAATCATATTTTTTGAGGAATAAAAAGCAATAAACTATTTTTTGGCACAAAAAAGGTGATGCACATTAATTATTCTTTACTTTTCCACGTTGTTCCCACAAATGATATCTAGTGCAATATATTTTGATTGATTAATTTTAAGTTTCATAATTTGGGATATTCTCAAGATTGGGTCCAAAAAGGGTGTTGTTTTAGGGTAATGGTGGTGCTTGCTTGGAATTGCTCCTTCCAAGTGGTTTTTATGTCGACTTTGTGGCAGCTTTCGAGTTGACAAAATGCTAGTATTTTTTTTAGAGATCATCATGCCCCTTTGGAAATTGCAAAGTCTATGAAAAGACTAACAATAGAAATTTATAATATTGGGCAAGAAGAGTATATGTGGTAAGGTCAAGCAAGCTATGGAAGAGTACCTAATTCCAATTTAACATGCTGGCAACCTCCTCCACCAATGATCTTGAAAATTAATGTTAGTTTTGCTAAAGGAGCTCTTGGTTTGGTTGGTTCTAGGGGTTTTTCTAGAAATGAGTTTAGTAGATAGATCTTTTAACTCAGAGATATTTGTATGGCATTGCAAGTTGCATGGGAACGAAATTTAGGAATATTATTAGTAAGACTGATTGAATGTTATCCCTTCAAAGGTTGGGAAAGATGGGTGGGAGTATGATCTTTAATTAGGATATTTATAGTACCAAAGTCATTGCACTCAAATTTTACCATTTTTTAGACTTTAAATTCATTATCACAAAACTTGCAAAGATATAATTTCAAATTTTAATTTAAAAAAACATGATGTAATTTATGAATATATATATATATATATATATATATATTCAAGTATGATTTAATAAATTTTTTAATAAAAAATAAATAGTTTGTCTCTCAACTTTTTTTTTTGAATTTTTTTTTATGTATGTGTACATATTATTCATAGGAAAGACAATAAACACAAATTTTGGCTATTTTCAACAATTAACAATTAAATTTTCAATGCAAGTTATTTTGGAGAACTAGAAGTCACATGTTTTGTACTGTATTTTTTTTAAATAGGAAAAAGAAGGAAACTATAAGTAGACACGAGGAGTTGTTGGTGGAGATGGAAAGATTCAAGAACATGGCGACGACAATATTTGAGTAATTGTTGGAGAAAAAGTATATAGGGTGTCCGCAAGTAGATATTCCACTCGAGTTAACTATGATGAAGTAGGCATTAGAATTATTTTTTTCAAATTAATTTCTATTTATTAGAATTTTAAAAAATTAATTTATATTTTTAAGAATCTTTTAAAATTATTTTCATAATTTTTCATAATTAATTTTTATATTTATGAAGTTTTAGAATTTTTTTCTATTTTTGTAAAACAATTTATTTCTATTTTCAAAATTTTTTTATTTATAGAAATTAATGTATAATTATCTTTATTTTAAAAGTTAATTTTTAATTTTTATGAATTTTTAAAAATTAAATTCTATTTTTTATATTTTAGTTTTATTTTAAAATTTTTTTTATATCAAAATTAAATTCTAATTTTATTTTTTTATTTTTAAAATTTTTGTAATTTTTTTAAAATAATTTTTAATTTTTAGAATTTCTTTTATAAATAATGTTATACCGTTAAATATGATTTTTGATTTATAGTTAGGGTATAATTCTTGTTGCCCTTTCTTAACTAACTTATAAAACTTTTTCACTTGTTTAGTAGGACTCTCCAACATTGCCAAAATCTGCTAGTTCTCTTACATCCCCAAAGGTATCATTTGAAAGCCCATTAATATCATCATTTTTATCAACTTTAATTTCAGCATCATTTATTGTCCTACTTGATTGAGGTTCCTTGTTATGGAAAATCCATATCTTATAATCCCGTATGAACTCCTAAATGACTAAATGTTCATAAAATACAGCTCTATAGTACCAATAACAATAACAATATTTTCTACAAAAGCAAGATATCTCATCTCCTTTAGTGGACATAGCAAAATCCTTATTTAAGAAATCTTCAACCTTAGTAAAGTATTCAATTTTCAATCTATTAAAATCCATCCATCTTCTATCTTCCATGTTGATTAAGAAATCTTCAATCAAACATCCCAATAAAAGAATGTGAAAGTAGGGAAAGAAAAAAAGCAATGTTCTTTTTAATGTTCTTTATTAGTCTTTGGTTATAAACAAATATTACAAGAGATACGAAAAATGAACATAGAAGAAAACATAAAAAAAAAAAGATGTAATACCATATTCCTCTGCAATTTGACTTAAAAGTTGTTTACTCTTTTTAAAAGAAACCACTCTCGACCATTAAAATTGCTTATTTTACCAACGTTAGACTCCACCTACAATCATTCTACAACATTTTGAATTGGAGTGTTTATGATTTTTAAAATTTACACCTTGGTTTTTTGAAATGAAAAAAGAAAAAGAAAAAACCCTGTCATCTTGGTCCATTCAAAAAGGTTGTCTTATGAAAATTTAAAAGCCAATAAATAAGTAGCCTACCAATACGACACATGCTATAAAATGTCTATAGTAAAGGACTATAAGATATTTCTTTTCTAACTTTTCTTGCCTTATTTTTATTTGTTGAATGGCTAGCTTAACTAAAGGAATCAATTTTTTGGTATTTGGTGCACATATATGTGAACTTCAAGAATATTATGATATCATATTATTTTTTAAATTTATATTATGTCTTATGTCATGATCTTAAATTAGAATAGGAGAGGTGAGGATCTTAATAAAAAAATTTATTGAAGAAAGACAAATTTAGTCACAATTCATAAAATAATATAAAATTATTATAATAATATATAAGTAAGTGTGAGAAATACAAATATTTTAAAAGATTTTTATTTAATATTAAAAATAAAAACCTCAGTTTCACATGTTTATGAATCTTATAACCTTGTAAAAAAGAAGACCGAAAAACAACCTCCCGTATGTATAAATGATGCAAATTTATGTTTGATATGTGAAGTCAATGATGAGTACTTTTGTGCCATTCTAACGGCCTTAAACATGATTATTTTGACTTCTCAAAACATTAAAACCCTCTTCCTAACAAAGAAAGAGTAAAAAAGATAAGAATTTCTAAATCATAATTTTGTAGAAACTCCAACAATTCACAATGGATTTAACTCACAATAACTTTACAATTCACACAAGGACCATGTTCTCTAAACTTCTTGAAGTTTAAAGAAATCCATTAAAATGAATTTCCCAAGGAACATTTGTGTTTATGGTTGTTCACTCTTCTCATCCTAAACCCCCCATGTAGAGAAAATACCTAATAACAACTAAGTTTTGCATAATATTTTGCCTTATACTTAATAATTTATGCATCTTTGATAGAATAGATGATGTAAATTAATTAGCTTCTCACTTAGTTGTCTATATGCCTAATAATTAGAAAAATATGACAAAATTTAGTTTTTATACAGTTTACATACTTTGGCCATTTCTTAGGTTACATGAGGTTTCTTTTAATGAAACTAATTTCTATGGATAGCTAAGAGATTGAGCTATGACTTCCACCAAGAAACCATGTGCAAATTCTAAACCAATTGGATAAGGAAAAGTATTGAACTCTGATCACGAGAGGGGCACTGGACAGAGCAGATGAACTGCACACTGCTTAGGTTTCTGGCCATATCTCATAAGCAGGAAAGATTTTAGCTGCCAAATTTGAGTCCTTGGAAAGCTAATTCGAAGAGCTACAACTCTCGCAAAGGAAACAGAAGAAGTTAAGGCTATCTTAATGGAGTTATGCTCGAGTGAAGTTTAATAACCTCCATGAAGCTGAAAACTGGGCTGATTTGTATGTTTTGGGCCATGATACTCTCAAATCAGAATTTAAAGCTTGGAATCATGTTCAAACCACTTGGGTTTAATGTACAAGTTGTGGAATAATCCATTCTAAAAGGTGGGAAGAGTTTCAAAGCAAGCATGAACATCCAAAGGAGCATTATGTGTAGGGAAGATAAAGAGGTGGTGAAAAAACATAGAAAATGGATGGTCATAGGCTAGAAAGAGGGAGGAGGATAGACGGAAACATTCTTCTCATTTTTGCATTTCTCTTTTGTTTGTTCCATGATTATGTAAATCATTTCAACTCTAGGGTTATTGAACTCATGTACCTGGAGATCATGTTTTATCATTGAATGAATGCATTCTATTTTTTTCATTCTAGCCTTATTCTCATTTGGTCACTTAACAAGATTCCTTAGGTGATAATACCGATTGGTTTTAGGTGTGTTAAGGAATGTCTTGAGAGCTACTAATTGGTAACTTGAACCATGCTTAGGATGAGATTGAGGGGGCAGATTTGCTATTTAGGTTAGTAAACTCAAGTGCTTAGGCTAGTTAGATTGCACAATAATTGCATGATAGTGAGATTTTTGTGAGTCATAGTTAGTCGAATCTAGACAATCATCTAAAGATTTTAGGGAGTGTGGAGTCATCTAGTGTGAAATCTCGGCTAGGACTAAGGCTAACCAACTAGACATACATTCCTATATCCTTAGAAGGCTAACCAACTAGACATACATTCCTATATCCTTAGGAATCAAGGATGGTTCAAGAATTATTAGAATTAGTCTCATATCATTTAGTCTAAAAAATACATTGGTTCATTGGGAGACGACTAAGGTCACACTGCTAACTACAAGCCTTCAGGCCACCCTAAGAATTAATTTGACCAACGTGACAGTTGAATTTGTCAAATAACCATGGTATGTTTATGACCTTTTCTTGTTTATTTGTAAATAATTAACCACTTTGGTAGGTGTCTTACTGCTGGTCACAGCTAAAGAAAGGAGGGGAAGAACATCAATTTCAAGATAGGATAATTCATCTCAAGTGGTTCTTTTTCTTTCTTAGCTACCTTACGTGGCTTTTTACCAATGTCTGACTAGCATAAGTTTTCTTTTAACTCTCCTTTGCACTTTTTACTCATTGATGATATTTGATTCATATTTGTGTTAGTTTATTCTCTTGTTATTCTATTGATTTAACTTTAATTTGTCTATTTATTTAAGTTTCTAATCAGTATTGGTTATATTTTGCTAGTTCTGTTGCCATTCCTTCTAGCTTTGCCTTGTTTCATTTTTTTAGTTGTTGTCTATTCCATTTTCATATTAACTTGGCTGCTCTTTACTGTTTAAAACTATTCTAATCAGTTGCATTTATTGGTTGTTTGCTCTTGTTCTATTTAGCTATGTTTTATCCTTGTTTTAGCTTTATTTTGCATGTTTTGCATAATGTTTGACTAGGTCATCTAGCAGTTTGTTGTTTGATTTCGACCTAGTAATAGAACAAACATTGAGTAGACATTGTAGGATTGCATGATCATCATCAGTTACACCCACTTTATCTTCGTCTAGATTCATTAAGGAAAAATATCAAGAAACAGAGCTAGCCAAGGATGACATCATGGCTAGGAATAACAGAAATAACAATTGAACTTTGAAAGAGCTAACAGCACCCGATATCAATTACCAACCTCTATGTATTTAGTATCTGGGTGTTGATGCTAACTTTGGATTTAAATCTGCTCTCATTCATTTGTTGCCTAAATATCATGGCCTTGTAGGTGAAGATCCCCATAAACATCTCAAGGAATTTCATATTGTCTATTTGACAATGAGACCGCAAGGAATCTCTAAGGACCATGTCAAGATCCAAGCATTTCCATTTTCTTTGGAGGGAGCTGCAAAAGATTGGCTTTATTATCTCCATCCCAAGGCAATCTAGAGTTGGAATGACATGAAAAAGGCCTTCAACGAAAAGTTCTTTCCTGCCTCACGTACTACTGCCATCCAAAAAGAGATTTGTGGGATCCAACAGTTTAATGGCGAGACCTTCTATGAATATTGGGATTGGTTTAATAAGTTGTGTGTGAGCTGTCCATTTCACCAGATATTAGAATAGCTTTTGGTCCAGTACTTTTATGGAGGCCTACTCCCAATGGATCATAGTATGATTGATACAACAAGTGGTGGCATATTAATGGATAAAACACCTTAGGTCACTCGAGCATTAATTGAAAATATGGCAATGAATATCCAACAATTCAACACAAGGGCCATAGTTCCACCATGAGGACTACATGAAGTATCAGCCACATGTCAAGATCATCAAAGAGTGGAGCACCATCTTGACGAACTTACCTCACTTGTAAGGAGATTAGCTATAAATCAACAACAGCCAGGCCAAGGAGGTTCTCAACTTGCCCCTAGGAGCCAAGTTTGTGGTATTTGTGCAAGTTCAGGGCATCCTATTGCATCATGCCCAACATTGGCAGAGGAGTCATAAGATTAAGTCCTTGCAGCTGGAGAATATCAAGGATGGCCATATCAACAAGAAGATTGGTCTGGGTACAACCCATACTCAGTCACATACAACCTAGGGTGGCGTGATCATCCTAACCTTTGGTATGGGAACTCAGGATCGACATTGCAAGAGCAACCAAGACAACCACCTTGGAGATTCAACCAAGGTCAGCACCAACAGCAACCGCATGGCCAGACATTTCAACCACCTCTACCTAGGCTTGAGTCATCTTTAGAGGATATGATGAAGCAGCTAACAACTTGCACCACACAATTGGCTAATCAAAATATTCAATTCCAGTAGAAAACTGACTCAACCATATAAGATCTATGGACACAAATGACTCAACTAGCCACTTCAATGAATGCCCTTCAACAGCAAGTCTCTGGGCAATTACTGAGCCTATCCATTCCCAATCCAAAGGGGTTGAAAATTTCAATGAATTAAGGTTTGGAAAGGTGCTGGATGAGTAGCCAAGCCCAGTAAAGGAGAAGGATGAAAAGCAATCATCTGCTTTGAACTCGACCAAGACCCAAACAAGCCAAGAAGTTCAAACCACCAAGGGAAAGGAGATAGTTGACCAATCTATTGAGCCACTCCCATTTCCTCAAAGGATGAAGTCTAAGAAAAAGGATTACATATCAGACAAGGATAAGGAAGTTCTAGAGATGTTCTGAAAGGTGGAAGTCAACATTTCACTTCTTGATGCAATCAAGCAAGTGCCAAGGTATGCTAAGTTTTTTAAGTGCTATGCACAAATAAGTGAAGGCTCTGAGGAAGGGAGAGGTTAGCATGGGACAAAATGTATCAACTCTTGTACAGCCTTTACCATAAAAATGTGAGGATCCTAGTACTTTCACAATTCCTTGCATTATTGGTAACTGAAAGTTTGACAGGACCTTGTTGGACCTTAGAGCTTTGATCAATGTTATGCCTCTTTCAGTGTTTATCGAGCTAGATCTTGGACCATTAAAGCGAACAGAATTGGTTATCCAATTGGCCAACAGAAGTAACACCTATCCACTTGAAATAGTCAAGGATGTTCTAGTGCAAGTTGGTAAATTGATCTTCCCTGCTGACTTCTACATTTTGGAAATGGAGGGTGAGACACAAAGCAGCTGTTCACCTCTTATTTTTGGTCGACCATTCCTCAAAGTGGCATGAACTAAAATTGATGTGCACTCCAGGGTGTTATTGATGGAATTCAGCAACTTAATTGTTCAATTTAACATTCTTGAAGCCATGAAACACCCATCAGAGGATCATTCTTTATTCCATATCAAGCTCATTAAGGATTTAGCAAAGGAAGTGCAACTTGAGCTTGAGAAGGAATTCCTAGAGGTAGCTCCTTTTGTTGGCTCTCTAACTTGTGGCATAACCTTTTTTGGGGGATAAGGAGTCCAAGAAGGTGGCATGACCCTTTGTGGGGGACAAGGAGTCCAAGAAGGTGGCATGACCCTTTTTGGGGGACAAGGAGTCCAAGAAGGTGCTGAATTTGAACAAAAGAAAGAAGTGCTACTTAATCCAAAACAACTTGAAAGAATTGGTAGAAACAAAGTTAATCAAAATAGCTTGGAAAGTGCACTCTCTCCATCTCCTCTAATTCGTTGTCATCATGCACAACTTGGGAATGATGTATGCTGCATCTCTGAATCATGCACACTTAGAGGAGTCCTTGAGAGGATAGAACAAGTGGCACAATTGGCAAAACAATAGAGAATGGACAGATAAGAATCGAGACTAATAGAGAAGGCTTAATTAGAAACAATGGAGAGCAAGTTGATCAGACTTCTTCCAAGCAAAAATCCAATCCTTTCAAAACCACATCAAAACGACCATTTGTTTTAAAGTACCAAATGCCTTTTGGCATTACAAGTAACATATGGTAGATTTACCATATGCCAAGCACTTTGATGAGTGCCAAATCCCTCCTAAAGTGTGCCTAATTCAAATGCATCCATAGTTAGTGGAATATTGCAAGCAAGAAATCCAAGCCTTACTTGCAAAAGGTATCATTTAACCTAGCAAGTCACCCTGGATTGTGTAAAATTCTATCTTAACAAGAATGTTGAAATAGAACATGACACTCCTAAGTTAGTTATTAATTACAAGCCCCTTAATCAAGCCTTGGAATGGATCTTATGTCCAATTCCAAATCAAAAAGACCTCCTTCAATGCCTTGCTAAGGTATTGGTCTTTTCTAAGTTTGATATGAAATCTAGATTCTAGCAAATATAGATCAAGGAGGTAGATTGATACAAAATTGCCTTCACTGTACCCTTTGGCCAATACAAGTGGAATGCAATGCTATCATACTCAAAATGCACCCTCTGAGTTCTAAAGGATTATGAATGAGATTTATTCTCTCAAATTTTAGTTGTTTATATTGATGATATCTTAGTATTTTTATCTAATATAGATTAACACTTTAAGCACTTGACCATCTTCATAGAGGTCACCCACAAGCATGGCCTAGCCATTTCTAAGCCTAAGATTAGTCTCTTTCAAACTAAGGTAAGATTCCTTAGTCATTATATCTATCAAGGTACACTCATCCTTATAAAATAATCAATCCAATTTGCTGATAAATTTTTTGATCAACTTATTAACAAATCTCAACTCCAAATGTTCTTAGGAAGTCTTAATTATGTCATAAATTTCTAGCCCAAGCTCAATTTAGCTTGCAAGCCATTACATGATAAACTAAAGAAAACTCCAATTCCTTGCTCTCTTGAGCATACAGCCATAGTTCAAGCCATCAAGTAGCAAGTTAAGGAACTTCCTTATTTGCACATTTGTGATCCAAACCTACCTAAGATAGTTAAGTGAGATGCCTCAAAAATAGGTCATGGTGGGATCCTCAAGCAAATCAATGGTAAACAACAATAACTTGTTTGTTTTACCTCTAAGCATTGGAATGACTGTTAACAATGGTATTCCACAATGAAAAAAGAAATTTTAGCAATTGTTTTGTATATCTGTAAATTTCAAAACAATTTGTGTAATCAAAAGATTTTTCTTTATATTGATTGTTAAGTTGCAAAATACATTTTGCAAAAAAAAAAAAAAAAAAAAAATGAAAACCTTGCATCAATACAAATTTTTGTTAATTAGCAAGCAATTTTAAGCATTATTGAATTTGACATCAAGTTTGTGAAAGGAAGTTGAAATTCTTTGCTCGATTTTCTTACAAGGAATTCTTGTAAGGCTCCCTACCACCACAATGCCTTGAAAAAGGTCCACTAAGCATCCCTCCAAATCTTCAATCAAGCCACTCAAAACATGGGCTCAAATCTTTGAAGAAGAAGCATTAGCCCAAGAAAAACTTCAAACTCTTCAAGCTCCCACCATTTATCCTCCCATTCAAATATCAACCCCACAATAAAAGTGACCCTTTTGAGCTTACCACTATAAGCTCATCAAACACTTAAAACCTAGTTAGCCTCCTTACCAAACACTCTAGTATCATCAATGCCTACTTCTTTGAAGCATATCAAGCTTAAAACAAGTACTAGTGTTTCTTTCAATAAGAACACCAATCAAGCAACAAGCAAAGAGGTGGTTAAGGTATCACCTACCCCTTTCTCAAATGAGGTGGTTATGGTTTCATCAATCCCTCTCTCAAAGTTAATTTCAAAAGGCAAAGAGGTGGTTGTTTCAAATACCCCTCTACAAACTATTTTCCCAAGCATTTTTCAAGCAACTTCAAGAAAGGTTTTGCCTTATATTATCAAGCCCTCTTTTCAAAACATTGTGTTGATTGAAAGAAGATTCTTTGACACCAACCCTTAGATTGTTGCCAGCAAAATGTTTTCTTCAAACTAGTTTTACAAGCCTTAGGATTCATAAAATCCTAATCATTTTATGAAACTATACTAATTGAAACTAAATCAATCAAAATCAAGAACTATTATCACCTAAAGATCCAAGCTAGTTTACCCACTAAATTGTTGAAATTATTTAGGTCTTTCAACCTTAAATTGGCCTAAATCACCAAACCATTACCAAAAATTTCAAGTTAGCATTACTATGTCATCAAGTTTCCTTCCCAAATTCAATAATTGGGGTTACAAAGAGGCATGGTTTAATGCTTTCTATTACCAAAATCAATCCCATAAGCATTCCTAGATTTTTTTTTTTTGGGAAACCAAAGCCACCATTATGTTTCTTCTCTAGTTTAACCATTGGTGGAATTAGTTTAGTCCAATGTATGAAATCCTTTCAAACTCAATTTAAGAAGGTTTCAATATCTTCCAATCAAAATTCTAACCCCAAATTACCTAAGTTTCTTTTCCTCAATTATTACATTTGTGTTATATTTTCAAGCTAGCTTCGATTTATGGATGGAAACTCTAGATTAGGGATAATCCTTTAATAAGGAATCTAGTTCTTAGTTGAATCTACAAGGTCAAATTTTGTCAACAGTTTAGAAACCTCACAATCATGGTGTCTTATAGTGGTTTTTTACAAATCCCCAATAGTCTAACAACATTAAACCAAGCACCTTTTAATTCCTTTATCAAAAGACATGTATATGTGCCCTCTTAGCTGAAGCCAAAACCAAGTAGGAATATCTAAATGTATTGATAGATATTCTCCAACAAGCTCAACAAGCTGTGAATGAAGCTAAGTCTAGCTTGTCATCAACATATGATTACTTTTCACTGAAAGTAACTTTGTCTTCAAGCTTTAAGTATTTGAGGCCCAAGCATCTATAAAAGGCCTCACTTATCAAGCATTAGGTAAGCTTTTTTTTTTTTTTAATAAAAAAAATGAAGCTTTAAGCAAAACTTTTCCTTCACGAATAAGTTATACAAACCTTTGATAATGTTCTTGGAGGAAGTCCTCCTAGAATAGAATCCTATCCTTTGTAAATATTTTCCTATCCTATAATCTAATAACTCTTTTGTAAGTGTTCTCTTACTTTACTCTTTTCAACTTGTAAAGGGATTCCCAAATAGGAAATCCCTAAGTTATCTTTCAAATCTTTATGTATCCTTATTGCATGCAAATGAATTTTAATATTTATCTTTAATGCATGCACCAAGGTTTAATTTGATTGTTTTCAAATGCATATTCAGTATATTAGCTGGAAACTAGTATTGACTCAAGAGACTTATGTTTGAGCAACCTTTGGTATAACAATGCCATGTACTTAACAAATTTATCCTTTATATGCATCATTATGCATTCTCATACAGTGTCTTTATCCTGTAAGATCCTTGCCCTAATTGGTATCAAAGCCTAATCTTGTGTTCTTTTTGTGATGGATGGATAGGTAAAATATTCTTGGTCTTTATGTTATAGTGGCCTATTTCATCTTGTTTAGTTGTTAAGGGGAGAAACTAAGCATGTGCACAACATAAAGGGAAAAGATCAAACAAGTGTGGTCTTAGTAGTAAGTCTTAAGGGTAAGGTAGTGAGATTGTTGGTCAACATTAACACGTAGGTGAAATCCTTGTATCCCAAGCTCCATTGTAGGAAAATCCCTAGAGCAACTCAACCAAGAAAGGCATACCTCTATACCAAGTTACCATGTCTACTATGTTTGTAGCTTCATCCTTGAGTCACATGTACTCCTCAGAGTCCATTACTAGGAACAACATATCTTGGGAAGAGATTTGTATAGAAACCTTTAGCCAAACCATATACTATTGAAGTGTAATACAAGAGAGTACCTAGTATAATGAATTTCAAGATAAGGTTCTTTAATGTCATTTGTTCACATCTCATTTTTCTTAAATTAGTTGCATTAGATAGTACCCCAAAAATTATCACTAAGTTAAATCACTTGCATAATATAGAAAAACTAGAATTTTTACAAAGTTAGTTCTTAGATTAAATCCACTTTTTATAGTTCAAACCTCCTATTTTAGAGAATTTTAGGAATCTTAGGCTCATCTAGACACATCTTCACATTTTGAGTCAACACATCATCATAGAAAAAGCATCTCCATAATAGAATTTAAGAACAATTTGTTTAGTAGCATGGAAAACATAAAAGTAGATAATTTGTTTATTAGCATCAAAAAGTTATGTTTGGTAAATGATGATAACATTTTTACTTGTAAAGGATGCATGTCTTGAAATTAGTATCTTATTAGGACAAATGTAGAAGTGTTCATAGAACATATTAAATATTGTAAGTATAAGATAGATAATTTGCATTATAGGCATGCTTCTCAGACACATATAAGTCAAATATATGTCATAAATTCATCCATAAGCCATATATCCACACCATCCATTATAAACCTATCCTTCAAACCTCTATAAAATGTTTATAAACAACCCATTCCAAAATCCAAAAACAACCTAAACAACTACCTAACCCTAAAAACCAAATTCCATACACTCCCAAAATAACCTACTTCACAAGTAAACAAATTGTACACTTAGCCCATTACTGTAAAATTGTGCACAAAATCCTAGCCCAATTACCCAAACTAGTCTATGAATAGGTCCATAACCTATTCATTGATTCTTTTGATTCTAAACCCAATTCTTCATTTCCTAATGCAGCCATCATTAACCTAGTAAGTAGTATAGCCATTCCAAGCAAACTTGTTTTTCCCAATAACTCTAGCATTCGTCCTAGTATAAATCTAGATGCAAGATCAACTTTCCATATCCCTAAAACTCCCATAACATCTCACAAGACCTATACAAAATTTTATCCATGTAGTTTTAGAATTCTTTAGTAGTATATCATTATTCTCATTATTTTTATTTGTTTTAGATGGCAAGTTTTGATAAACACCAATACATCCACACCTACCAAAGGTATAAGGGTATTAGTCTACCTAAATATCATTTTGAACCCTTCAAGTTCAAGATCACTAGACTATATCAAAAACAATTAATAGGACTAGAACATCACTACATCTTAAATAATCTTTGGAATCATTTAGTCAGTAAGAAAGATTCTTCACCAATTCTCAATAGTCTTGTCATTATTGTTTTGCTCATATTAGACAACTTAGGGAGTTTGCATCTGTTTAACATAAACATAGTTAGTGTTTTTCTTCTTTAATTGCACATAGTCCTTGTTTACCTCATGTTCAAAAATGTTTTGATTATGAAGCCATCATCCCTCATTTCTGGCAACTCATCCTCCAAAAATAATAACTTGAGAAAGACCACTTCTCTTTACTATAATAGCATCAAAACCTTCAAAAAATTCACTCATTATTACATTAATAGCTTCAAACTCTCAATATTGAAATTTCAATTCTTAGAAAAACCTTGCTCAAAGTAAACTCTATAGCACCAATTCCTCTGCCTTCATTAGCCAAAATAAATACCAATACTAAAACTTGTTTTCCAAAATTTAAAGTAAATATCAATACTTAAACTTCTCCTCCATCCTTAAAAAGATATTGTCCTCAATAGCTTTGCCATTATCCTCTTTAGAGAATTGTTTTTTTACCTTTGTTTGTCTTACTCTTTCCTAGTCACAAAAACAAATGGCACTTACTTATTTTCCTAAAGACTTCTCTTGATACCTCACAAAATTAGTTAAGTAGGATTTTTCAAAACACTATTAGTAGTTGTTGAAGAAACTTGACAACACGCAGTCTCATAGCCTAGTAGGCCACATCACTACTGGAAATGGACATGGAAATATGGCACAATGCTTAGCTACAAAGATTGTAGTCTAGTTCCTCTAGATTGCCAACACCAGCTTGACTTCAACATTTTGCGATTAATGGTTCTTGATCTTCACCAGTTTCCTCTTAATTACAAAAGGTTCAGTGACTATAAATTTCTTGCAAGACTCCATATTCATAAAAGAGATCTTCAAACTTCTTAATTTAATCGATTTGGTAGAACTTTTCAAGAAACTCTCACAAAGTAGTTCAAAAATTTCTACTAAGGCAACTACTCTAATGACATTACAAACATCATTGTTGATATTATTAATTCTCCACTAGAACAAATTCATTTTTTAAAATTTCAAGTGGCTATCCATCACCTCTACATTCAATGAAGAAAATTGAATGGGCATTCCAAGAGAAATTACTTGGCCCTATAGGCAGAAAGCATTAATGGCTCAAGTTTATCACTAGCAGGCTTACATTTAAGCAAACAACTAAAATTAGTCCTCTTACAATACTTACTACCATAAAATAAGAAGGATCACTTACTAGCAATTCTTTTGCAGAAATATTGACATTGACTTGAATTGAGCATTGCTACTCTATAGCACAAAAAAGGCATATCTCCTAGACTTCTATGCTTTAAAATAAAAAATAACATAATATCCCATGGATGATCTAGATTATTGCATGGAAGACAATGAAGCCTTTAACATTGACAACTGCCATAAAGGATAGCCTCCAAGAAGGAATTCAATATTAAAAACAATAAAACTTTTCAAAAATTTCCCCATAATATTCTAGTGTTCCATTGTGAACCAAGTTTCATCACCAAAGTCCATTGCATTATTCATTTTAATTTTGCATCTTACTCGATTTTTTGTTGCATTAGAGTTAACAACCCATAAGACATCTCATTTCATTGTATCAATCACCATAATAGAGTTAGCATGACATACTACCTACTTAAAGGAGTCATCCAATTCCAAGACCAATCCACCACACCATTAGAGTCCTATTAGTCATCCAAGCATCCACTTATGTCCATATGTGCTTGCTATGTCTATCGATACATTCTTTTAAAGTCAATGAGTTCATTATGTATCCAAGTAGTAGTCTATTACAACCACTAACCCTAAACTCATTTAGCCTTCACATTATTTGATCAACCATCTCTATTAAGTGTATCAAGTGTTTAGTTCACTAAAATGAGTCTAGTGAACTCATCCAATAAGTCATTAAGTGAGTCCACTACTAAGTTAGGTCAAGAGTTAGTTGGTCAACAAACTCCTATAATAATCCTTTCTAAAGGATTCCAGACCTTAGCCAAATCCAATAATCCAAGCCTAGATAATAGTCTTCCACTACTCAACAATGGTTGATTATTATCTAGAATTCAAGCCTTATACTGATCAATAAAAGGAAATTTGCAAGCAATGTGTTCCTATTATTTGGCAATAGAAACTCACATGTAAGGTGCCTGTAGTTGATTTCTAAACATCAATAGTGATCCACCACCAAGCAACCCAAACTCATTGAGTGTCCTCTTGACTATAAGCCAATCAAGACAAAGATTTCTATAGACCTTGCTAAATATTCTCCAAGATGCTCTCCAAGCTCTTGGTTGAGGTCAAGAATGCATCATTAGATTCTCCATAGAATCATATCTTGACCCATCCATATTAAATATCAAATTTCAAGCATCAAGCACGTGAAAGACCTTTGATAACATTGCTAGAGATTCTCTACAATTATCAATCAAGCTGGGATAGAACCAAGTAAACATCATTGAACTTGTCCTTCCCATCCACATCAAGGATAAAGATAAAGGCAAAAGGCAAAGGTGAAATGCTTTTATCAAGGGTAAAAGGACAAAAATAATAGGAATCTTTGCTTTTACCCAAAGTTAAAGTAAAAAGCATATGCTTTTCTAAAAATTAAAAGAATCTACTTTTCAAAAAGTAAAAGCATTTGCTTTTCACTAAAAGTAACTTTATGTTCAAGCTCCAAGCATCCAAGGTCCAAGCATTTATAAAAGGCCTCACTTATCAAGCATTAAGCAAGCTTTTAAAAAGTAAAAAAAGCTTTTTAAAAAAAAAAAAAAGAAAAAGCTTTTAAAAAGAATAAGCATTAAAAAAAAGTTTTTAGAAAACCTTTGCCTTTGGGAATAAGTTATTCATACCTTAAAAAATGTTTTAGGAAGAAGTCTTCCTAAAATTGAATCCTATCCTTTGTAAATATTTTCCTATCCTATAATCTAGTGGCTCTTTTGTAACTGTTCTTTTACTCATTCAACTTGTAAAGGGATTCCCAAATGGGAAATCCCTAAGTTATCCTTCAAATGTCTATCCTTCATATACATCATCATGCATTCTTATACAAAGTCTTTATCCCGTAAGATCCTTGCCCGAGAAATAATTGAGTTTTTTGGGTCATTCCTTAATAGGATATCCTTTTAGACAAATTGGTATTAGAGCCAAGTTGTCACCACCACAATGCAGATTTGAGTCTCCATAAATCTGAATTCTAAGAGCGGTTAAGGGGTAAAGGCCACACTTTAGTAAAGCATGGTGAGTAGATAAGGTCAGAAATAATGACATTTTTTGGGCCATTCCTTAAAAGGATATCCTTTTAGGTGAATTGGTATTATAGCCAAGTTGTCACCATGGTGACATAAGTTTAAGTCCCCATAAATCCCACTTCTAGGAGGGGCTAAAGGGTAAGGGCTGCACTTTAACAAAGCATGGTGGGTTGATAAGATTAGAAATATCAAGGTTATATATAAAGTCAATATTAAATTTAGCATATTTATTTCTTATATATAATAGTCTATTATTATTTTAAATATTTATGATATTTTAAATATTATATACATATACACATATTTTTTTTTATCCACATCTTACAAATAATATAAATATATGTAATCTGTATAATATATTTTAAAACTTTTCATACAAATTAATATATAAAAAATGCATATTAAATAATAATTTTTTTGTCTATTATGAATTAGTAAGTCAACAAATGACCAAAACTTAATAATAAGACAAAAATTAGTATAAAAACTAAAAATTATATCCTTTTTATTCAAACAAATATATAAAAAATAATATTTTTTTTATCTATTATACTATATGTTAAATAAAAAATTAGATCACAAAGACATTAATTCTAATCAATAATACATCAATCAACAAAAGATTTTGAAGTTGAAACATGCATGTAATATGACACTCCCAAGTCAATTCTCATGGGTCATCGTCTCATCAGTCCATTTTTTTCCGTTTTCATTTATCTTCTTTTTTTTTTTTCCAACATTGTAATATAATTTTGTTCTTTTTTTCTTGGGGATTCACTAACATGTTTCATTAGTTTGATTCTGATGACAATTCTTTCAATTGTAAACTTTGTAAGAGACATTGAAATTTATAATTATGATTATGAAAGATTTCCATGATAGAAACCATGGGTGATGCTTGCATTGTAGATGTTGATTTGTTTAATTGTTTCACTATAACTTATGCCCTCCTTATTAATAATATTAATTATGCATATATCTAGTTGTTATGAAAGTTTAAAAATAATGTATGTTGTTCCCACAGCCTTGTATGGGTTGTAATTGTTGTCAACTAGGTTTAAGTGTGCAAGAAAGTAAAGCCACATGGAAGGGCAAGACAGTAAATTCGCCGCAAGTAAGCCCTATTAGGGTTTCATGGAGGAGTATATAAAGGCCATTGGAAGATAACAAAAAAGAGAGACGAGTTGGGCAATTGAGCAAAAAACGGACAGAAAACCTAGACAACCAGCCGACCAAAGAGAGAAGCCATTAAAAAAAAAAAAAGGGGGGGATCAGCAATTTGAGCAGAACAGCACACAGTTGGCAATTTGAGCAGAACAGCACTTGGTGAGGAGACAATTCGGTTGAACAGCGGTTGGTGAGGAGACCATCCGGCTGAACAGCGGTCGGCGAGGAGACAATCTAGCTGGACAGAAAAACAAAAACCGATGGTGAAGAGATCCGGCTGGACGGTGTGAGACCAAAAAGATTCGGCTGGGACAGTGAAGAGATCCGGACAACGGAGTGAGACCAGAAAGATCCAGCTGGGACAGTGAAGAGATCCAGCAACGGCGTGAGACCAGAATGATCCGGCTAGGACAGTGAAGAGATCGGCAGAACAGGGGTTGGATGGCGTGAGGCCAGAACAAGGCAGAAACCCAATTCGGCCAACCAAAAGAGATCTGGTCGACGGTGAGAGATTTGGCAGAACAGGTGCTGAACGGAAAAACAGAAACCAACGGTGAGAGATATCCGGTCGACGGTGAGAAATCCGGCAGAACAGGGGCTGGACAGAAAAACAGAAACATGAGGCGAGCCGTAAGACAAGGAGACGGGTGAGACCGTGAGACGATGAAAGCAGGAGCTGTGTGAGACAACCTAGAGATGGAATTCGGCGAAGCATCAGAAAGAACTCAACATATTTCCAGATTTCTTCAAGAGAGGTTAGAGAGTGTTGCGGTGAACTTCTAAGCGGCAGTGGAGCAGCCTTTCAATTCAACAAAGGCAAGACAAGCTAGAAGACGGGTAGACACAGTAAGTGACACTCTTTGTATTGTACTTGCTTAGTATTTGCAATAGTGAAAGGAGCCAGAGGATTAAGACATCCATTGTAACTGGAATTCTCAAGTATAGTGGATAGTCTCGGTAAGGGAGATCCCTACCACTGTGGATGTATGTCACATTGACAAAACCACGTAAATCTCATGTGTCCTTCATTTGCTTTACCTTCTGTGTTTTGAATTGAGTTATGAATGCAGCTAAAGTATCAGCCAACCCATAACCTAACGAAGGCCTAAACAAGAACATCCGAATTGTCTATTAGGCAAGGTGTCTGAAAGGTGACTTTGGGGACTATTGTGATTAGTAGGTAGCAATAGATCTACCTTAATCGAGTCTGAGAAAGAGTTCGCTTTTAAGAAAAGGTTGAAGTTGTTCACTTACCTGCGAATTGTGAATTGTGGTGATACTGATTCACCCCCCCTCTCAGTATCACAAACTAGTAAATCTTAGGGAGAAGTCGGGAACTTCAATTGGTATCAGAGCACTGGTTCACCAGTTTGAAGCTTAACAGCTTGGTGTACTAGTTTGAAGGGATCTAGAAGTTTGACTTGTTCAGCATACTGAGAAATGGAAGCCGGTACCAGCACTAGCACCGCTTACAGCAAGAAGGTTCCAATCTTCAATGGAACCAACTATCATATGTGGAGAGCAAGAATGCAAGTGGCATTTGCAACCATGGGCATGAACGTGGTGAAATGCGTACAGGAGGGTTTTGTGGCTCTGGAAGAAGGTAAAGACCCAACCCTAGAGGAGTTAAGGTAGTTTGAGATAAATGGGAAGGCCTCAAATGTCATCATTTCAGCATTGACAGATGCTAAGTATGCTAAAGTTATGGATTGCAAATCTGCCAAGGAGATATGGGATAGATTGCAGAAAGTCTATGAAGGTTATGGCAGAATGAAGGAGGCTAAGCTTTCAAGTGTTCAAGGAGAGATATGAATCTCTTAGAATGCAGAAGAATGAGATAGTTCAAGAGTTCTTCACCAGAGTTATTGACGCTGTAAACGACCTGAGAAGTCATGGGAAGAACAAGAAGGACTCATCGATTGTGAAGAAAATTCTGAGAATTCTGCCTCAGAGGTTTGCCTTAAAGGTGGCAGCCATAGAGGAGAGTAGAGATCTCAATTCTATATCTCTACATTATCTTCAGTGCAATCACATTGCATATGAGATGAGAATAAAGTCAACTGAGAGCTCCTCAACGTCAAAGGTATCAAAGGAGGCAGCTTTCAAAGTTATGAAACACTTGAAAATAAAAGAAGAGGAAGAATCATCCAGTGAGGAAAATGATGGTGATGAGGAAGAAAGTGAAGGTGAAGTATTGGCTTACTTCACAAGGAAATTCAAAAGGGGGTCTAAGAAGGGAAAAGGATGGTTGTCCTTAAGATGTTATTGTTGTGGGCAAACTGGACACTTTGCTTCTCAGTGCAAAGTGAAACTTGATGATGAAGATGAGGATGGTGATGATGAGCAGAATTCAAGATGGAGAAGATCATCATTTAAATCAAAGAAGTCCAGTAAGAAGATTACCAACCCACAGAGGAAGACGAGAGGCTCATTCAAGAGTTATGTAAGTCAGACAAAAGAAGCTGATGAGGAGGAAGATGAAGACTCATCAGATGAGTATGTCTTTATGGCATCAGCACAAGGTGGTAGCTCAACCTCTAAAGAGGAAGAAGAAGTTGATGAAGAAGAGCCAGACCTTGAAGCTGAGCTGGAAGCAACTTCAAAGGAGATAATTAGAAGGGGTAGAACCATAAGAAGGTTGGAGGCCCATATAAAACAAGTTGAAGCAAAGTCTGAGGAAGCTGAAAGTTAAAACGATGAAATAAGGGCTGAGCATATTGACTTGAAGAGAAGATTTGAGGAACAGATCAAAATATGTGAAGACCTTATAGTAGAGCTTGGCTCAAGGGCTTCAAAAATTAAAGAAATGGAGAAAGAGTTGCTAAGACTTCAGCAACAACTCAAAAGTGGCAAAGAGAACTTGCAAAAACTTGAAATGATAGGAGAAACAAGTTCTAAAAAAGGAGAGAAGAATGTAGAGAAAGTGCAGCAATCTGAGGGTGCATTGGCTAAAGAAAATAAGAATGTGCCACAGAAGTTGAAAGAGAAGGTTGTGACTCAGAAGAAGATAGCTGAGAATAAAGAAGATCTAAAGAAGCAACCCAGGGTGGCAAACAAGAAGGAAGAAAAGAAAGTCAGCCAGCAAAGGGCTACGGCTGAACAGAAGAAGGAAAAGAAGGTGACTGAAATGAAAGTCACACAAGCAAAGAAGCTAGCTATTTTGCCTACACAGCAAGTGACGAACAGAAGAAGACAAGCTGTGATCAGACCTAAGAAGAGGCAGTTTCAAGGTCATTGCCTTTATTATGGAGTTTGGGGTCATAAGGCGAGTAACTGCTGGTGGAGAAGGCTAGTATATGTCTCCAACTTGAGAAGATACAATGCTGCATACAAGGGGAGACAATACAAAATTCAGAAGAGAACACCTGTCATGAGTTCTTGCACATACTGTAAAAGGCAAGGACACGCTAACAAGGATTGTTGGTGGAAGCCTAAACTAGTGGTTTCAAAGAATAAGTTTGCTATATTGGCAGACTTGGAACAATGTGAAGGGTGTGAGCAGGATGGCCATAATGCCAAGAGATGCATGACACTTCTCCCTGAGCAAGAGAAGGCACTTAATGACACAATGAAAACAAGCGGTGCAATCAAAGCTGAGAAAAAGGAGAAAGTTATCTTCTAGCCAATTCAAAAGAAGGAATATAAAGCTAAAAGGGAGGTGGCTAATATAGCTGAAATTGCACTCAAAGCTGACTACAAGGATAAGCAGTGGATTCTTGATAGTAGATGCACTTCGCACATGACGGGAGACAAGAGTAAATTATCAAAGCTAAACAAATCAAAAGAAGGCAGAGTCAAGTTTGGCAATGATGATTCACTCAACATCAATGGTCAGGGGTCAGTAAAGATTAGAAGAGGAAAGCTGAAAGATGTTCTGCACATTGAAGGACTCAGATATAATTTAGCATCTGTCAGTCAGCTATGCAACGAAGACCATAAGGTAATATTCACAAAAACAGGTTGTCAAGTAAAGAGTAAAGAAGGCAATACTGTTGCAGCTGGGAAGAGAACAACTGGAAATTTATATGCGATTGATGAGGACAAGACAAGCAGCTGTTTACTCACCAAAGAAGAAGAAAATCAACTCTGGCATAGGAGGCTAGGACACCTATCACAAAAGTACCTGAGGAAGTTGACCACTACTCATGCAATCAAAGATATTCTCGACCTCAGGAGAGAGAGAGAGTATGTTTGCTCAGCATGCTCCAAAGGAAAACATGTCAGAAAGTAGTATAAGACCAAAGAGTTCAATTCTGAAGCAGTGCTTGACATTGTGCATACTGATTTGTGTGGGTCGATAAGAACAAAAGGGTTGAAAGGTGAGAGGTACTTCATCTTGTTTGTTGATGATTATTCCAGAAGGACCAACATCATGCACCTCAAACACAAGTCAGAAGTTCTGAATTGCTTCAAGAGATATAGAAGATTGGCTAAAAATGAGAGTGGAAGGAAGATCAAACTATTGAGGTTAGATCAAGGCACTAAATTTACAAATGAAGCTTTTGAAGATTACCTTGAGAAGCATGGTATTCACCATCAGATGGCAGTAGCGAGAACACCTCAACAGAACGGGGTGGTAGAGAGGAAGAATAGAGCTGTGGTTGAAATGGCAAGAACTCTACTGCTGGAATCTAAACTTCACAGAAGATTTTGGATAAAAGCAACATTTACAGCCGTGCACTTACTGAATAGAGTTCTACTAAGGCCCAATACTGATAAGACTCCATATGAGCTATGGAGTGGGAAGAAGACAACAGCCAAGTATCCCAGAGTCTTTGGCAGCCCATGTTTTGTGAAGAATAAGGAGCAAAACTAGGGAAAATTCAACACTAGGTCTGATGAAGGCATCTTTGTGGGATACTCAGTAAAAACAAAAGGTTACAGAGTTTTCCTGCATAAGCTGGGAAAAGTTATCACTTCCAGTGATGTGAGAATAAATGAGAACTGGAAAACAATGCAGAATGGAGAAGCTGAGGACAATGAAGAAGATGACTTCAATGTAGAAGAAGAATCAGACCAACCTGAAGAAAAGGAACAAAAAGTAAGTTCAAACTCAGAGAAGAGTGAGTCTGAAGATGAAGAAAGAGATCCTTTTGCAACTAAGACAGTGCAAGGAAGAAGGACAAAGAAAACATGGACCAGTGCTCATCAAGGAGATTAGATCATAGGTGACCCATCAGCAGGAGTTACAACAAAAAGAAGAATGGTGGGAGCTACTGCTCTACTCTCACAAGTTGAACCTAAATCTGTTGAAGAGGCTATTCAAGACAAAGCCTGGGTCAAAGCTATCAATGAGGAGCTGGATTAAATTGAGAAGAATGATACATGGGAGCTAGTTCCAAGACCCACTAATAAGAATGTTATAGGAACAAAGTGGGTGTTTAGGAATAAACATAATGAAGATGGCAAGGTGGTGAGGAACAAGGCCAGGCTGGTTTGCAAAGGCTACACTCAGATAGAAGGGGTAGATGTTGATGAAACTTTTGCACCAGTAGCAAGGTTAGAAACTATCAGATTGTTCTTAGCTTTGGCAGCACATAAGAGGTATAAAGTCTATCAGATGGATGTGAAATCCGCCTTTCTAAATGGGCTCCTAAAAGAAGAAGTGTATATTGAACAACCCAATGGAGTACAAATCAGTGAGGATGAGACACATGTGTGCAAGTTGAAGAAAGCCTTGTATGGTCTTAAGTAAGCTCCAAGAGCATGGTACAGTAGGCTGGATGCGTACTTGAGAAGGTTGAATTTCAGAAGAGGAACGGTTGATAATAACCTATATGTATTCAACTCAGAGAAAGGCCAACTGATAACCATAGTATATGTAGATGACATCATCTTTAGAGGGGATCACTCTGAGTTATGCCAAGATTTTGCACAGAAGATGAGTGAGGAATTTCAGATGTCATTGATTGGAGAAATGACGTACTTTCTTGGATTACAGATAAAGCAGTGTGAAAAAGGTATCTTTATTTCTCAGACGAAATATGCCAAAGAGATGCTGAAAAGGTTTGGCATGAAGGATAGTAAATCTGTTAGTACCCCTATGACAGTGTACTGCAAGTTAACAAAAGATCAGGAGGGAAGGAGTATAAGCCCTACAGAGTACAGGAAGATGATAGGGAGCCTTCTGTACCTTACGACATCAAGGCTTGATCTTATGCCAGCTATGTGCACTGCCAACAGATTTCAAGTTGATCCTAAGGAGTCTCATGTGTTGGCAGTGAAAAGAATCCTAAGGTACCTCAAAGGAACTTTGGAAATGGGCTTATGGTATCCAGCCATGGATTCTGTTAAACTACAAGCATACACTGATGCAGACTGGGTAGGAAGTATAGATGATAGAAAATCAACCAGCGGCTACAGCTTCTACTTGGGTTCAAAGTGTGTTGCATGGTTAAGTAGAAAGCAAAACAGTGTTGCTTTAAGCACAGCTGAGGCTGAGTATATGACTGCTTGTGTAGCATGTACACAGGTGATGTGGATGCTAAGACAATTGGCAGACTTAGGTGTTAAAGTGAAGTTACCAGTGAGTGTACTTTGTGATAATCAAAGTGCTATTGATCTCAGCAAGAATCCAGTTCAACATTCGAGGAGCAAGCATATTGACATCTGGTATCACTTCATCAAAGATCAAGTAGAATAGGGTACAGTTCAGTTGGAGTATGTTGGCACTAAAGATCAAATTTCATATATTCTAACTAAACCTCTGTCCACAGAACTGTTGAAAGGCACAGATTGAGTCTATCTATGCAAATGCCTCCTTAAGCCTGAAGTTCAGGTGAATCCTTCATCTCCACTTTGTGAGTTTTTCAGATTTGTAATTGGTTGGCAAAGGAGGAGAAGCAACAGTGCAGGGGAAGCTGTTAAGAAAAGGGGATTGCATATTTAGAGGGAGTTAAAACTACTGTATAGTGACTTTTGTCATGAGTGTTGCCAACAATTACAAAGGGGGAGATTATTGTTCCCATAGCCTTGTATGGGTTGTAATTGTTGTCAACTAGGTTTAAGTGTGCAAGAAAGTAAAGCCATATGGAAAGGCAAGAAGGTAAAAGCCACATGGAGGGGCAAGAACGTAAAAGCCACATGGAAGGGCAAGACAGTAAATTCACCGCAAGTAAGCCCTATTAGGGTTTCATGGAGGAGTATATAAAGGCCATTGGAAGACAACAAAAAAGAGAGACGAGTCTGGGCAATTGAGCAAAAAACGGACAGAAAACCTAGACAACCAGTCGACCAAAGAGAGAAGCCGTTAAAAAAAAAAAGGGGGGGATATGCAATTTGAGCAGAACGGCACACAGTCGGCAATTTGAGCAGAACAGCGGTCAATGAGGAGACAATCTGGCTGAACAACAGTCGGCGAGGAGACAATCCGGCTGAACAGCGGTCGGCGAGGAGACAATCTGGCTGGACGGAAAAACAGAAACCGACGGTGAAGAGATCCGGCTGGATGGCATGAGACCAAAAAGATCTGGCTGGGACAATGAAGAGATCCGACAACGGAGTGAGACCAGAAAGATCTGGCTGGGATAGTGAAGAGATCCGGCAATGGAGTGAGACCAGAAAGATCTGGCTGGGACGATGAAGAGATCCAGTGATGGCATGAGACCAGAAAGATTTCGGCTGGGACAGTGAAGAGATCCGGCAGAACAGGGGCTAGACGGCGTGAGGCCAGAACAGGGCAGAAACCTGATTTGGCCAACCAAAAGAGATCCAGTCGACGGTGAGAGATCCGATCGACGGTGAGAGATCTGGCAGAACAAGGGTTGGATGGAAAAAATAGAAACCAATGGTGAGAGAGATCCAGTCGACGGTGAGAGATCCGGCAGAACAAGGGCTGGATGGAAAAACAGAAACCAACGGTGAGAGAGATCCGGTCGATGGTGAGAGATCTGGCAGAACAAGGGCTGGATGGAAAAAAACAGAAACATGAGGCGAGCCGTGAGACAAGGAGATGGGTGAGACCGTGAGACAGTGAAAGCAGGAGCTGTGTGAGACAACCTAGAGAAGGAATTCGGCAAAGCATCAGAAAGAACTCAACATATTTCCAGATTTCTTCAAGAGAGGTTAGAAAGCGTTGTGGTGAACTTCTAAGCAGCAGTGGAGCAGCCTTTCAATTCAACAGAGGCAAGACAAGCTAAGAAGAAGGGTAGACATAGTAAGTGACACTCTTTGTATTGTACTTGCTTAGTATTTGTAATAGTGAAAGGAGCCAGAGAATTAAGACATCCATTGTAACTAGAATTCTCAAGTATAGTGGATAGTCTCGGTAAGGTAAGAGTCCCTACCACCGTAGATGTACGTCACGTTGATGGAACCACGTAAATCTCGTATGTCCTTAATTTGTTTTACATTCTATGTTTTGAATTGAGTTGTGAACGCAACTAAAGTATCAGCCAACCTATAACCTAACGAAGGCCTAAACAAGAACATTCGAATTGTCTATTATGCAAAGTGTCTGAAAGGTGACTTTGGGGACTATTGTGATTAGTAGGTAGCAATAGATCTACCTTAGTCGAGTCTGAGAAAGAGTTCGCTTTTAAGAAGAGGTTGAAGTTGTTCACTTACCTGCGAATTGCGAATTGTGGTGATACTGATTCACCCTCCTCTCAGTATCACAAACTAGTAGATCCTAGGGAGAAGTCGAGAACTTCAATGTATATATTAAATTATTATGCCCACCTTATTAATTATGTATATAATGCCCAATTTCATTTCATAATATTGATTAGTAATGTTTCATTTTATTATATTTAAGAATTTTTTATTGCATTTTATTTTTATCTATTCTATTAATTATTGATGTATTGACCTAACTAATAGTAGTTTAGTCATTAATGTCAAGTTCATTATTGTGTTGGCTTTGCTATGTTTAGTGTCTATCCAGTCCAATTATTGCCACTCTTATGGGTAATAGTGGATTGTAAAGATGATAGGACAAATAATTTAATATTTTGAGATTTTCATAATTCATTGACTAAGATTTGGAATGATTATGCATCAAACGTAACATATGGCTTGACTAATATTAATTTCAATTGTTTTTCTAGTTCAAACTTTTAGGTCTAAGACAAAAATGATCCTCATGATGTACCAGAGTCAATGACAAATCATGATGCCTCTAGAATTATTAAGTTCTTGGTAATTCTTTGCTTTTTTCATGTATGCATAAAGAATATGCTTATTTGTGTTCAAATAATTAAGAGCTTAAATATTTTTGAAATTTTTATTTTTTTTCTTTTGAAGGGTATAAATTTTATTGAAATAATGGACAAAGAGAGAAAATATGCTTATGTTGGGTAACCTAAAAAAAGGAGAATATTTTTGTTTTTAACTAGTTTAATTTTTCATAAAAAAAAAATCTCAGATAATAGACAAAATGGTTTGGATGCATTGGAAGTTTTGGCCTTATGCTCTTGCAAAGGTAGTTAGCTTAGTTTTCCATAATAGAATAACTCCTTCAGAAAATGATTTTAGATGCAAGCATTATTCTCAAAGAAAAATTTAAAATTCAATCTAATCCAATTTTCACCTAAGCTACTCATGGTAACATTGTGTATGACTCATAAAAATGAAAGTATGTCATAGATGAGATGTAAACAGACTTCTTAACCATTTTGCATTTTTGCTTGCTCTTAATGACATATAAATCTATTCTATTGAACATGTTTGCTAAGGAAGAGTAACACTATTTGTAGAATTTAAGATGGAGAAATATCATCCTCAAAGAGATTATCTATAAGACAATCCCAATAAGAAAAGCAAAAGTATTAAAATGGGAAAAAATAATAAAACACATTTCATTTTCTCTTAATTGGCTCCTACTACATTTTTGCTACGTAAGAAATGGGTCAAAAAGTCTATTAGGCCCCTCACTTAATTTTTCAAACTAACTTCCTACATGCAAGATGTAGAAACAAAGGTAAAATCTTTGTAAAGCTGCAAACTTTGAAGTTGAGAAGAACAAATGTTGTAAAACCAACCAAAAAGTTCCTAACCATGAATGGAGGGCCTTTGTTTTGCTTCCTAACCATTGCCTTCATCAAAATTCAAACACAATCATTAATTCTAATCAATAATACATCAATCAACAAAGATTTTGAAATAGAAATATGGATGTAATATGACACAAACCCATAATAGATATTTGGCAAAAACTCACCAATTAAAGGCATTGCGATTAGACAATAAGGCCATAACTAGATGTTAATTTGAAAAGTGCTTGTTCTTTATCCAAATCTAAAGGGCCCATTTTCCATTCAAGTTAGATTTTAACTTTTAATAGAATAATGAAAGATGGAATTACTACAATTAATCTAAATAGAAAGCCAACTAATTTAAAGTATACTTAATTTTAATAGTTATTTTGTTTTTCAAATATAAAATTAATGGAAAATGTGATTAGTAAATGTATTTATTTATTGGGATCATTCCTTTTGTTTGGAAAATCAAACTATCAAAAATATCAAGTTATTAAACATTCCTCCTAATTTAAAAACAATAACATTTTCTTTTAATTATCACAAGTTTGTTAGTTATTTAACCCACTTGTTAATTGTTTGTATTCCCTACATTTTTTAATGATTTGATTTCAATATTAATTAATATATTTAAATTTTGATGGTCATTATGATTGATGTTTGATGATAGGAATTCAATTATAAGTCGCCAACCTTATAAGGTGAACAATCAAAAAGAAAACTCTGGCATAAAATTTAAGGCATAATTATACTTTGTATATGAGATTATTAGAAATTTTAAAAAATGTACTAACATTATTGATTGACTTGGACAAAAATCATAAAATGATACTCTTGTTTGTAATATAACATTAGAAACCTCATCTTCACCTTGCAACTCTAGTGTCCCTCTCTTCCTCTCATCAAAAACCACATTTTCATAATATTGGCATTGCATATGTTGAAGTGTTTAGTTGTTTAACAAGAGCTTATATTCACACTAAAAATTTTTAATTGTATATAAATATGGTTATTATGAAAGTTTAGATAGATGACATAATGACCAATTTCACATTTGTTGATGATGGTAATTAAACTAACTCATAATTTCCTAATAAACATAGCAAACAAAGCCTTTTTGTAAATGACATTACATAAGAACAATATACAAGAGTGGATCCTCAAGCTTAGTACCAACCAAGCATTTGAAAATGTTGAATTTCAAATACACAAAGACATTAATAGCATAATATCAAACTCCCTCCCTACTTATATGCTCTTTGTGTAAAATGTCTACATTGTTGAAGTTGATTAGATATCTAGGGCTTCTCAATGACTTCAACAACTACCTTCTTTCTTCACACTTATCCAACATCTCTAAGACATTGTGAGAAACAATGATAATGGTAGGACCCAAAACAAAAGCAACTACTTCTACTATGCCACTATCTTAAATGAAATGAATTTTGAGATTTACAAAAATAATTTTAGGGATGAAACATCTTAGTGATGATGAAAGGGTTTGAGATGGACAAATTGATAGTGCTGTAATTGTGAAAAAGCAAAGAACGACCTTTTAATTAGCTTAATCTAAAATGGAAGTATGCATTGCCAACATAGGAAGACAATCAAGTGTCAGAATGAGTGCAAAAGGAAAAAGTGAGGCTTTCTCCACTACTAGAAGTTTTGGCACATAAATAAGGTAGAGAGTAAAAGAGATAGAATCAACTCAAATAAGGTTCTAATGGCTAAAATCAACCAAAATGGCTACAACATGAACTTGACAAGAGTCTAGAAAAAAATAAAAATGAGTAAGATGGTACATACAATCTGAAGTTCTTGACTTCTCCCTAGGATCTACTAGTTTGTGATACTGAGAGGGGGGTGAATCAGTATCACCACAATTTGCAATTCGCAGGTAAGTGAACAACTTCAACCTCTTCTTAAAAGTGAACTCTTTCTTAGACTCGACTAAGGTAGATCTATTGCTACCTACTAATCACAATAGTCCCCAAAGTCACCTTTCAGACACCTTGCCTAATAGACAATTCGGATATTCTTGTTTAGGCCTTCGTTAGGTTATGGGTTGTCTGATACTTTAGCTGCATTCACAACTCAATTCAAAACACAGAACGTAAAGCAAATTAAGGACACACGAGATTTACACGGTTTCGTCAACGTGACGTACATCCACGGTGGTAGGGACTCTCCCTTATCAAGACTATCCACTATACTTGAGAATTCCAGTTACAATGGATGTCTTAATCCTCTACTCCTTTCACTATTGCAAATACTAAGCAAGCACAATACAAAGAGTGTCACTTACTATGTCTACCCTTCTTCTAGCTTATCTTGCCTCTGTTGATTTGAAAGGCTGCTCCACTGTTGCTTAGAAGTTCACCTCAATGCTGTCTAACCTTTCTTGAAGAAATCTAGAAATATGTTGAGTTCTTTCCGATACTTCGCCGAATTCCTTCTCTAGGTTGTCTCACACAGCTCCTACTTTCACCGTCTCACGGTCTCACCCGTCTCCTTGTCTCACGGCTCGCCTTACGTTTCTGTTTTTCCGTTCAGCCCCTATTCTGCCGGATCTCTCACCGTTGACCGGATCTCTCTCACAGTTGGTTTCTGTTTTTCCGTCCAGCCCCTGTTCTGCCGGATCTCTCACCGTCTACCAGATCTCTCATCGTTGGTTTCTGTTTCATGCCGTCGCTGGATCTCTTCACAGGTTTCTCTTTCTTACTAATGGTGTGCCGATCTGCTCAGTTGCCGACCACTGGTGTGCCAGTGGTGTGCCAATTTGCTCAGTTGCCAACTGATGGTGTGACGGTGGTGTGCCAATCTGTTCAGTTGCCGACTGCTGATGTGCCAGTGGTGTGCCGATCTGCTCAGTTGTTAACCGCTGGTGTGCCGGTGGTGTGCCAATCTACTCAGTTGCCGACCGCTAGTGTGCCAATTTGCTCAGTGGCTGACTGTGTTCCATTCTACTCAGATTACCAGTGGTGTGCCGTTCTGCTCAGATTGCTGGTGGTGTGCCGTTCCTCACGGGTTTCTATCTATTTTTCTCAATAGCCGATACGTCTCTATTTTTTTTTGTTGTCTTCCAATGGCCTTTATATACTCTTCCATGAAACCCTAATAGGGCTTACTTGCGGCGAATTTACTGTCTTGCCCTTCCATGTGGCTTTTACGTTCTTGCCCTTCCATATGGCTTTTACCTTCTCGCCCTTCCGTGTGGCTTTACTTTCTTGCACACTTAAACCTATTTGACAACAATTACAACCCATACAAGGCTGTGGGAACAACAATCTCCCCCTTTGTAATTGTTGGCAACACTCATGACAAAAGTCACTATGCAGCAGTTTCAACTCCCCCTAAATATGCACTGCCCCTTTCATAATAGTTCCCCTTACACTGTTGCTTCTCTCCCCCTTTGCCAACCAATTACAAATCTGAAAAACTCACAAAGTGGAGATGGAGGATTCACCTGAACTTCAGGCTTGGGGAGGCATTTGCACAGATAGACTCAATCTGTGCTTTTCAAACAACTCTATGGACAAAGGTTTAGTTAGAATATCTGAAATTTGATCTTTAGTGCCAACATACTCCAACTGAATTGTACCCTGTTCCACTTGATCTTTGATGAAGTGATACCGAATGTTAATATGCTTTCTCCTTGAATGTTGAACTGGATTCTTACTGAGATCAATAGCACTTTGATTATCACAAAGTACACTCACTGGTAACTTCACTTTAACACCCAAGTCTGCCAATTGTCTTAGCATCCATATCACCAGTGTACATGCTGCACAAGTAGCCATATACTCAGCCACAGCTGTGCTCAAAGCAACACTGTTTTGCTTTCTACTTAACCATGCAACACACTTTGAATCCAAGTAGAAGCTACAGCCGCTGGTTGATTTTCTATTATCTATACTTCCTGCCTAATCTACATCAGTGAATGCTTGTAGTTTAATAGAATCCATGGCTGGATACCACAAGCTCATTTCCAGTGTTCCTTGGAGGTACCTTAGGATTCTTTTCACTGCCAATACATGAGACTCCTTAGGATCAGCTTGGAATCTGCTGGCAGTGCACATAACTTGCATAAGATTAGGCCTTGATGTCGTAAGGTACAGAAGGCTCCCTATCATCTTCCTATACTCTGTACGGCTTGTACTCCTTCCCTCCTGATCTTTTGTTAACTTGCAGCCCACTGTCATAGGGGTACTGACAGATCTGCTATCCTTCATGCCAAACCTTTTCAGTATCTCTTTGGCATATTTCGTTTGAGAAATAAAGATACCTTCTTCACACTGCTTTATCTGTAATCCAAGAAAGTACATCATTTCTCCAATCAATGACATCTCAAATTCCTCACTCATCTTCTGTGCAAAATCTTGGCATAGCTCAGAGTGATCCCCTTCAAAGATGATGTCATCCACATATACTATGGTTATCAGCTGGCTTTTCTCTGAGTTGAACACATACAGGTTATTATTAACCGTTCCTCCTCTGAAGTTCAACCTTCTCAAGTACGCATTCAACCTACTGTACCATGCTCTTGGAGCTTGCTTAAGACCATACAAGGCTTTCTTCAGCTTGCACACATGTGTCTCATCCTCACTGATTTGTACTCCATCGAGTTATTCAATATACACTTCTTCTTTCAGGAGCCCATTCAGAAAGGCGGATTTCATATCCATCTGATAGACTTTATACCTCTTGTGTGTTGCCAAAGCTAAGAACATTTTGATAGTCTCTAACCTTGCTACTGGTGCAAAAGTTTCATTAACATCTACCCCTTTTATCTGAGTGTAGCCTTTGCAAACCAACCTGGCCTTGTTCCTCACCACCTTGCCATCTTCATTATGTTTATTCCTAAACACCCACTTTGTTCCTATGACATTCTTATTAGTGGGTCTTGGAACCAGCTCCCATATATCATTCTTCTCAATTTGATCCAGCTCCTTATTAATAGCTTTGACCCAGGCTTTGTCTTAAATAGCCTCTTCAATAGATTTAGGTTCAACTTGTGAGAGTAGAGTAGTTGCTCCCACAATTCTTCTTCTTGTTGTAACTCCTACTGATGGGTCACTTGTGATCTAATCTCCTTGATGAGCACTGGTCCATATTTTCTTTTTCCTTCTTCCTTGCACTGTCATAGTTGCAAGAGGATCTCTTTCTTCATCTTCAGACTCACTCTTCTCCGAGTCTAAACTTACTTCTTATTCCTTTTCTTCAAGTTGGTCTGATTCTTCATCTACATTGAAGTCATCTTCTTCATTGTCCTTAGCTTCTCCATTATGCATTGTTTTCTAGTTCTTATCCATTCTCACATCACTAGAAGTGATCACTTTTACCAGCTTAGGCAGGAAAACTCTGTAACCTTTTGTCTTTGCTAAATATCCCACAAAGATGCCTTCATCAGACCTAGCGTTCAATTTTCCCAAATTTTGCTCCTTGTTCTTCATAAAACATGAGCTGCCAAAGACTCTGAGATACTTGGTTGTTGTCTTCTTCCCACTCCATAGCTCATATGGAGTCTTATCAATATTGGACCTTAGTAGAACTCTGTCAGTAGGTGCACGATTGTAAATGTTGCTTTTATCCAAAATCTTCTGTGAAGTTTAGATTCTAGCAGTTGAGTTCTTGCCATTTCAACCACAGCTCTATTCTTCCTCTCTACCACCCCGTTCTGTTGAGGTGTTCTCGCTGCTGCCATCTGGTGGTGAATACCATGCTTCTCAAGGTAATCTTCAAAAGCTTCATTTATAAATTTAGTACCTTGATCTAACCTCAATAGTTTGATCTTCCTTCCACTCTCATTTTCAGTCAATCTTCTATATCTCTTGAAGCAATTCAGAACTTCTGACTTGTGTTTGAGGTGCATGATGTAGGTCCTTCTGGAATAATCATCAATAACCTCTCACCTTTCAACCCTTTTGTTCTTATTGGCCCACACAAATCAGTATGCACAATGTCAAGCACTGCTTCAGAATTGAACTCTTTGGTCTTATACTGCTTTCTGACATGTTTTCCTTTAGAGCATGCTAAGCAAACATACTTTCTCTCTCTCCTGAGGTCGAGAATATCTCTGATTGCATGAGTAGTGGTCAGCTTCCTCATGTTCTTTTGTGATAGGTGTCCTAGCCTCCTATGCCAGAGTTGATTTTCTTCTTCTTTGGTGAGTAAACAGTTGCTTGTCTTGTCCTCATCAATCGCATATAAATTTCGTGTTGTTCTCTTCCCAGCTGCAACAGTATTGCCTTCTTTACTCTTTACTTGACAACCTGTTTTTGTGAATATTACCTTATGGTCTTCGTTGCATAGTTGACTGACAGATGCTAAATTATATCTGAGTCCTTCAACGTGCATAACATCTTTCAGCTTTCCTCTTCCAATCTTTACTGACCCCTGACCATTGATGTTGAGTCAATCATCATTGCCAAACTTGACTCTGCCTTCTTTTGATTTGTTTAGCTTTGATAATTTACTCTTGTCTCCCATCATGTGCGAAGTGCATCTACTATTAAGAATCCACTACTTATCCTTGTAGTCAACTTTGAGTGCAATTTCAGCTATATTAGCCACCTCCCTTTTAGCTTTATATTCCTTCTTTTGAATTGGCTGGAAGATAACTTTCTCCTTTTTCTCAGCTTTGATTGCACCGCTTGTTTTCATTGTGCCATTAAGTGCCTTCTCTTGCTCAGGGAGAAGTGTCATGCATCTCTTGGCATTATGGCCATCCTACTCACACCCTTTACACTGTTCCAAGTCTACCAATATAGCAAACATGTTCTTTGAAACCACTAGTTTAGGCTTCCACCAACAATCCTTGTTAGCGTGTCCTTGCCTTTTACAGTATGTGCAAGAACTCACGACAGGTGTTCTCTTCTGAATTCTGTATTGTCTCCCCTTGTATGCAGCATTGTATCTTCTCAAGTTGGAGACAAATACTGGCCTTCTCCACCAGCAGTTACTCGCCTTATGACCCCAAACTCCATAATAAAGGCAATGACCTTGAAACTACCTCTTCTTAGGTCTGATCATAGCTTGTCTTCTTCTATTCATCACTTGCTGTGTAGGCAAAATAGCTAGCTTCTTTGCTTGTGTGACTTTCATTTCAGTCACCTTCTTCTCCTTCTTCTGTTCAGCCGTAGCCCTCTGCTGGCTGACTTTCTTTTCTTCCTTCTTGTTTGCCACCCTAGGTTGCTTCTTTAGATCTTCTTTATTCTCAGCTATCTTCTTCTGAGCCACAACCTTCTCTTTCAACTTCTGTGGCACATTCTTATTTTCTTTAGCCAATGCACCCTCAAATTGCTACACTTTCTCTACATTCTTCTCTCCTTTTTTAGAACTTGTTTCTCCTATCATTTCAAGCTTTTGCAAGTTCTCTTTGCTACTTTTGAGTTGTTGCTGAAGTCTCAGCAACTCTTTCTCCATTTCTTCAATTTTTGAAGCCCTTGAGCCAAGCTCTACTGTAAGGTCTTCACATATTTTGATCTGTTCCTCAAATCTTCTCTTCAAGTCAATATGCTCAGCCCTTATTTCATCATTTTGACTTTCAGCTTTCTCAAACTTTGCTTCAACTTATTTTATATGGGCCTCCACCCTTCTTTTGGTTCTACCCCTTCTAATTATCTCCTTTGAAGTTGCTTCCAGCTCAGCTTCAAGGTCTGGCTCTTCTTCATCAACTTCTTCTTCCTCTTCAGAGGTTGAGCTACCACCTTGTGCTGATGCCATAAAGACATACTCATCTGATGAGTCTTCATCTTCCTCCTCATCAGCTTCTTTTGTCTGACTCACATAACTCTTGAATGAGCCTCTCGTCTTCCTCTGTGGGTTGGTAATCTTCTTACTGGACTTCTTTGATTTAAATGATGATCTTCTCCATCTTGAATTCTGCTCATCGTCACCATCCTCATCTTCATCATCAAGTTTCACTTTGCACTGAGAAGCAAAGTGTCCAGTTTGCCCACAACAATAACATCTTAAGGACAACCATCCTTTTCCCTTCTTAGACCCCCTTTTGAATTTCCTTGTGAAGTAAGCCAATACTTCACCTTCACTTTCTTCCTCATCACCATCATTTTCCTCACTGGATGATTCTTCCTTTTCTTTTATTTTCAAGTGTTCCATAACTTTGAAAGTTGCCTCCTTTGATACCTTTGACGTTGAGGAGCTCTCAGTTGACTTTATTCTCATCTCATATGCAATGAGATTGCACTGAAGATAATGCAGAGATATAGAATTGAGATCTCTACTCTCCTCTATGGCTGCCACCTTTGAGGCAGAATTCTCAGAATTTTCTTCACAATCGATGAGTCCTTCTTGTTCTTCCCATGACTTCTTAGGTCATTTACAGCGTCAATAACTCTGGTGAAGAACTCTTGAACTATCTCATTCTTCTGCATTCTAAGAGATTCATATCTCTTCTTGAACACTTGAAGCTTAGCCTCCTTCATTCTGCTATAACCTTTATAGATTTTCTACAATCTATCCCATATCTCCTTGGCAGATTTGTAATCCATAACTTTAGCATACTCAGCATCTGTCAATGCTGAAATGATGACATTTGAGGCCTTTCCATTTATCTCAAACTACCTTAACTCCTCTAGGGTTGGGTCTTTACCTTCTTCCAGAGCCACAAAACCCTCCTGTACGCATTTCACCACGTTCATGCCCATGGTTGCAAATGCCACTTGCATTCTTGCTCTCCACATATGATAGTTGGTTCCATTAAAGATTGGAACCTTCTTGCTGTAAGCGGTGCTAGTGCTGGTACTGGCTTCCATTTCTCAGTATGCTGAACAAGTCAAACTTCTAGATCCCTTCAAACTAGTACACCAAGCTGTTAAGCTTCAAACTGGTGAACCAGTGCTCTGATACCAATTGAAGTTCCCGACTTCTCCCTAGGATTTACTAGTTTGTGATACTGAGAGGGGGGGTGAATCAGTATCACCACAATTCACAATTCGCAGGTAAGTGAACAACTTCAACCTTTTCTTAAAAGCAAATTATTTCTCAGACTCGATTAAGGTAGATCTATTGCTACCTACTAATCACAATAGTCCCCAAAGTCACCTTTCAGACACCTTGCCTAATAGACAATTCAGATGTTCTTGTTTAGGCCTTCATTAGGTTATGGGTTGGCTGATACTTTAGCTGCCTTCACAACTCAATTCAAAACACAAAAGGTAAAGCAAATTAAGGACACATGAGATTTACGTGGTTTTGTCAATGTGACGTACATCCATAGTGGTAGGGATCTCCCTTACCGAGACTATCCACTATACTTGAGAATTCCAGTTACAATGGATGTCTTAATCCTCTGGCTCCTTTCACTATTGCAAATACTAAGCAAGTACAATACAAAGAGTGTCACTTACTGTGTCTACCCTTCTTCTAGCTTGTCTTGCCTTTGTTGAATTGAAAGGCTGCTCCACTGCCGCTTAGAAGTTCACCGCAACACTCTCTAACCTCTCTTGAAGAAATCTGGAAATATGTTGAGTTCTTTCTGATGCTTCGCCGAATTCCATCTTTAGGTTGTCTCACATAGCTCCTGCTTTCACCGTCTCACGGTCTCACCCGTCTCCTTGTCTCACGGCTCGCCTCATGTTTCTGTTTTTCTATCCAGCCCCTGTTCTGCCGGATTTCTCACTGTCGACTGGATATCTCTCACCGTTGGTTTCTGTTTTTCCGTTCAGCACTTGTTCTGCCGAATCTCTCACCGTCGACCAGATCTCTTTCTACCGGATCTCTCACCGTCGACCAGATCTCTTTCTGCCAGATCTCTTTTGGTTGGCCGAATTGGGTTTCTGCCTTGTTCTGGCCTCACGCCATCCAACCCCTGTTCTGCCGGATCTCTTCACTGTCCTAACCGGATCATTCTGGCCTCACGCCGTTGCCAGATCTCTTCACTATCCCAGCTGGATCTTTCTGGTCTCACTCTGTTACTAGATCTCTTCACTGTCCCAACCGGATCCTTTTGGTCTCACACTGTCCAGCCAAATCTCTTCACCATCAGTTTTTGTTTTTCCGTCTAGCTAGATTGTCTCCTCGCCGACCACTGTTCAGCCGGATGGTCTCCTCACCAACCACTGTTCAACCAAATTGTCTCCTCACCAACCGCTGTTCTGCTCAAATTGCTGATCCCCTCCTTTTTTTTTTTTTAATGGCTTTTCTCTTTGGTCGGCTGGTTGTCTAGGTTTTCTGTCCGTTTTTTGCTCAATTGCCCAACTCATCTCTCTTTTTTGTTATCTTCCAATGACCTTTATATACTCCTCCATAAAACCCTAATAGGGCTTACTTGCAGCGAATTTACTGTCTTGCCCTTCCATGTGGCTTTACTTTCTTGCACACTTAAACCTAGTTGACAACAATTACAACCCATACAAGGCTGTGGGAACAACATACATTATTTTTAAACTTTCATAACAACTAGATATATGCATAATTAATATTATTAATAAGGAGGGCATAAGTTATAGTGAAACAATTAAACAAATCAACATCTACAATGCAAGCATCACCCATGGTTTCTATCATGGAAATCTTTCATAATCATAATTATAAATTTCAATGTCTCTTACAAAGTTTACAATTGAAAGAATTGTCATCAGATCAAACTAATGAAACATGTTAGTGAATCCCCAAGAAAAAAAGAACAAAATTATATTACAATGTTGGAAAAAAAAAAGAAGATAAATGAAAACGGAAAAAAATGGACTGATAAGACGATGACCCATGAGAATTGACTTGGGAGTGTCATATTACATGCATGTTTCAACTTCAAAATCTTTTGTTGATTGATGTATTATTGATTAGAATTAATGTCTTTGTGATCTAATTTTTTATTTAACATATAGTATAATAGATAAAAAAAATTATTTTTTTATATATTTGTTTGAATAAAAAGGATATAATTTTTAGTTTTTATACTAATTTTTGTCTTATTATTAAGTTTTGGTCATTTGTTAACTTACTAATTCATAATAGACAAAAAAATTATTATTTAATATGCATTTTTTATATATTAATTTGTATGAAAAGTTTTAAAATATATTATACAGATTACATATATTTATATTATTTGTAAGATGTGGATTAAAAAAATATTTGTATATGTATATAATATTTAAAATATCATAAATATTTAAAATAATAATAGACTATTTATATATAAGAAATAAATATGCTAAATTTAATATTGACTTTATATATAACCTTGATATTTCTAAACTTATCAACCCACCATGCTTTGTTAAAGTGCAGCCCTTACCCTTTAGCCCCTCCTAGAAGTGGGATTTATGGGGACTTAAACTTATGTCACCATGGTGACAACTTGGCTATAATACCAATTCACCTAAAAGGATATCCTTTTAAGGAATGGCCCAAAAAATGTGATTATTTCTGACCTTATCTACTCACCATGCTTTACTAAAGTGTGGCCTTTACCCCTTAACCGCTCTTAGAATTCAGATTTATGGAGACTCAAATCTGCATTGTGGTGGTGACAACTTGGCTCTAATACCAATTTGTCTAAAAGGATATCCTGTTAAGGAATGACCCAAAAAACTCAATTATTTCTTGGGCAAGGATCTTACAGGATAAAGACTTTGTATAAGAATGCATGATGATGTATATGAAGGATAGACATTTGAAGGATAACTTAGGGATTTCCCATTTGGGAATCCCTTTACAAGTTGAATGAGTAAAAGAACAGTTACAAAAGAGCCACTAGATTATAGGATAGGAAAATATTTACAAAGGATAGGATTCAATTTTAGGAAGACTTCTTCCTAAAACATTTTTTAAGGTATGAATAACTTATTCCCAAAGGCAAAGGTTTTCTAAAAACTTTTTTTTAATGCTTATTCTTTTTAAAAGCTTGCTTAATACTTGATAAGTGAGGCCTTTTATAAATGCTTGGACCTTGGATGCTTGGAGCTTGAACATAAAGTTACTTTTAGTGAAAAGCAAATGCTTTTACTTTTTGAAAAGTAGATTCTTTTAATTTTTAGAAAAGCATATGCTTTTTACTTTAACTTTGGGTAAAAGCAAAGAATCCTATTATTTTTGTCCTTTTACCCTTGGTAAAAGCATTTCACCTTTGCCTTTTGCCTTTATCTTTATCCTTGATGTGGATGGGACCAAAAAAAATCAAGGACAAGTTCAATGATGTTTACTTGGTTCTATCCCAGCTTGATTGATAATTGTAGAGAATCTCTAGCAATGTTATCAAAGGTCTTTCACCTGCTTGATGCTTAAAATTTGATATTTAATATGGATGGGTCAAGATATGATTCTATGGAGAATCTAATGATGCATTCTTGACCTCAACCAAGAGCTTGGAGAGTGTCTTGGAGAATATTTAGCAAGGTCTATAGAAATCTTTGTCTTGATTGGCTTATAGTCAAGAGGACACTCAATGAGTTTGGGTTGCTTAGTGGTGGATCACTATTGATGTTTAGAAATCAACTACAGGCACCTTACATGTGAGTTTCTATTGCCAAATAATAGGAACACATTGCTTGCAAATTTCCTTTTATTGATCAGTATAAGGCTTGAATTCTAGATAATAATCAACCATTGTTGAGTAGTGGAAGACTATTATCTAGGCTTGGATTATTGGATTTGGCTAAGGTCTGGAATCCTTTAGAAAGGATTATTATAGGAGTTTGTTGACCAACTAACTCTTGACCTAACTTAGTAGTGGACTCACTTAATGACTTATTGGATGAGTTCACTAGACTAATTTTAGTGAACTAAACACTTGATACACTTAATAGAGATGGTTGATCAAATAATGTGAAGGCTAAATGAGTTTAGGGTTAGTGGTTGTAATAGACTACTACTTGGATACATAATGAACTCATTGACTTTAAAAGAATATATCGATAGACATAGCAAGCACATATGGACATAAGTGGATGCTTGGATGACTAATAGGACTCTAATGGTGTGGTGGATTGGTCTGGGAATTGGATGACTCCTTTAAGTAGGTAGTATGTCATGCTAACTCTATTATGGTGATTGATACAATGAAATGAGATGTCTTATGGACTGTTAACTCTAATGCAACAAAAAATCAAGTAAGATGCAAAATTAAAATGAATAATGCAATGGACTTTGGTGATGAAACTTGGTTCACAATGGAACACTAGAATATTATGGGGAAATTTTTGAAAAGTTTTATTGTTTTTAATATTGAATTCCTTCTTGGAGGCTATCCTTTATGGGAGTTATCAATGTTAAAGGCTTCATTGTCTTCCATGCAATAATCTAGATCATCCATGGGATATTATGTTATTTTTTATTTTAAAGCATAGAAGTCTAGGAGATATGCCTTTTTTGTGCTATAGAGTAGCAATGCTCAATTCAAGTCAATGTCAATATTTCTGCAAAAGAATTGCTAGTAAGTGATCCTTCTTATTTTATGGTAGTAAGTATTGTAAGAGGACTAATTTTAGTTGTTTGCTTAAATGTAAGCCTGCTAGTGATAAACTTGAGCCATTAATGCTTTCTGCCTATAGGGCCAAGTAATTTCTCTTGGAATGCCCATTCAATTTTCTTCATTGAATGTAGAGGTGATGGATAGCCACTTGAAATTTTAAAAAATGAATTTGTTCTAGTGGAGAATTAATAATATCAACAATGATGTTTGTAATGTCATTAGAGTAGTTGCCTTAGTAGAAATTTTTGAACTACTTTGTGAGAGTTTCTTGAAAAGTTCTACCAAATCGATTAAATTAAGAAGTTTGAAGATCTCTTTTATGAATATGGAGTCTTGCAAGAAATCTATAGTCACTGTACCTTTTGTAATTAAGAGGAAACTGGTGAAGATCAAGAACCATTAATTGCAAAATGTTGAAGTCAAGCTGGTGTTGGCAATCTAGAGGAACTAGACTACAATCTTTGTAGCTAAGCATTGTGCCATATTTCCATGTCCATTTCCAGTAGTGATGTGGCCTACTAGGCTATGAGACTACGTGTTGTCAAGTTTCTTCAACAACTACTAATGGTGTTTTGAAAAATCCTACTTAACTAATTTTGTGAGGTATCAAGAGAAGTCTTTAGGAAAATAAGTAAGTGCCTTTTGTTTTTGTGACTAGGAAAGAGTAAGACAAACAAAGGTAAAAAAAACAATTCTCTAAAGAGGATAATGGCAAAGCTATTGAGGACAATATCTTTTTAAGGATGGAGGAGAAGTTTAAGTATTGATATTTACTTTAAATTTTGGAAATCAAGTTTTAGTATTGGTATTTATTTTGGCTAATGAAGGCAGAGGAATTGGTGCTATAGAGTTTACTTTGAGCAAGGTTTTTCTAAGAATTGAAATTTCAATATTGAGAGTTTGAAGCTATTAAAGTAATAATGAGTGAATTTTTTGAAGGTTTTGATGCTATTATAGTAAAGAGAAGTGGTCTTTCTCAAGTTATTATTTTTGGAGGATGAGTTGCCAGAAATGAGGGATGATGGCTTCATAATCAAAACATTTTTGAACATGAGGTAAACAAGGACTATGTGCAACTAAAGAAGAAAAACACTAACTATGTTTATGTTAAACAGATGCAAACTCCCTAAGTTGTCTAATATGAGCAAAACAATAATGACAAGACTACTGAGAATTGGTGAAGAATCTTTCTTACTGACTAAATGATTCCAAAGATTATTTAAGATGTAGTGATGTTCTAGTCCAATTAATGGTTTTTGATATAGTCTAGTGATCTTGAACTTGAAGGGTTCAAAATGATATTTAGGTAGACTAATACCCTTATACCTTTGGTAGGTGTGGATGTATTGGTGTTTATCAAAACTTGCCATCTAAAACAAATAAAAATAATGAGAATAATGATATACTACTAAAGAATTCTAAAACTACATGGATAAAATTTTGTATAGGTCTTGTGAGATGTTATGGGAGTTTTAGGGATATGGAAAGTTGATCTTGCATCTAGATTTATACTAGGAAGAATGCTAGAGTTATTGGGAAAAACAAGTTTGCTTGGAATGGCTATACTACTTACTAGGTTAATGATGGCTGGATTAGGAAATGAAGAATTGGGTTTAGAATCAAAAGAATCAATGAATAGGTTATGGACCTATTCATAGACTAGTTTGGGTAATTGGGCTAGGATTTTGTGCATAATTTTACAGTAATGGGCTAAGTGTACAATTTGTTTACTTGTGAAGTAGGTTATTTTGGGAGTGTATGGAATTTGGTTTTTAGGGTTAGGTAGTTGTTTAGGTTGTTTTTGGATTTTGGAATGGGTTGTTTATAAACATTTTATAGAGGTTTGAAGGATAGGTTTATAATGGATGGTGTGGATATATGGCTTAAGGATGAATTTATGACATATATTTTACTTATATGTGTCTGAGAAGCATGCCTATAATGCAAATTATCTATCTTATACTTACAATATTTAATATGTTCTATGAACACTTCTACATTTGTCCTAATAAGATACTAATTTCAAGACATGCATCCTTTACAAGTAAAAATGTTATCATCATTTACCAAACATAACTTTTTGATGCTAATAAACAAATTATCTACTTTTATGTTTTCCATGCTACTATACTAAACAAATTGTTCTTAAATTCTATTATGGAGATGCTTTTTCTATGATGATGTGTTGACTCAAAATGTGAAGATGTGTCTAGATGAGCCTAAGATTCCTAAAATTCTCTAAAATAGGAGGTTTGAACTATAAAAAGTGGATTTAATCTAAGAACTAACTTTGTAAAAATTCTAGTTTTTCTATATCATGCAAGTGATTTAACTTAGTGATAATTTTTGGGGTACTATCTAATGCAACTAATTTAAGAAAAATGAGATGTGAACAAATGACATTAAAGAACCTTATCTTGTAATTCATTATACTAGGTACTCTCTCTTGTATTACACTTCAATAGTATATGGTTTGGCTAAAGGTTTCTATACAAATCTCTTCCCAAGATATGTTGTTCCTAGTAATGGACTCTGAGGAGTACATGTGACTCAAGGATGAAGCTACAAACATAGTAGACATGGTAACTTGGTATAGAGGTATGCCTTTCTTGGTTGAGTTGCTCTAGGGATTTTTCTACAATGGAGCTTGGGATACAAGGATTTCACCTACGTGTTAATGTTGACCAACAATCTCACTACCTTACCCTTAAGACTTACTACTAAGACCACACTTGTTTGATCTTTTCCCTTTATGTTGTGCACATGCTTAGTTTCTCCCCTTAACAACTAAACAAGATGAAATAGGCCACTATAACATAAAGACCAAGAATATTTTACCTATCCATCCATCACAAAAAGAACACAAGATTAGGCTTTGATACCAATTAGGGCAAGGATCTTACAGGATAAAGACACTGTATGAGAATGCATAATGATGCATATAAAGGATAAATTTGTTAAGTACATGGCATTGTTATACCAAAGGTTGCTCAAACATAAGTCTCTTGAGTCAATACTAGTTTCCAGCTAATATACTGAATATGCATTTGAAAATAATCAAATTAAACCTTGGTGCATGCATTAAAGATAAATATTAAAATTCATTTGCATGCAATAAGGATACATAAAGATTTGAAAGATAACTTAGGGATTTCTTGTTTGGGAATCCCTTTACAAGTTGAAAAGAGTAAAGTAAGAGAACACTTACAAAAGAGTTATTAGATTATAGGATAGGAAAATATTTACAAAG